>CM035431.1:62312949-62385449 GCA_020310875.1 Ceratopteris richardii | reverse complement strand
TGCCCTGAAGGAGTTGATGGATCAACCGGATAATAAAAAATGTGCAGATTGTGGTGCGATTGATCCGAAGTGGGCGTGAGTACCTCGTCTCTCTTTTGTTCATTGTAAGCTGCTTTGCAGTTTTATATGCCTTGTTTCTTAGTTTTTGTAAGGCCATTGCTTGTACATCCATTGTGTTCTTCATCCAGTGTTTACGTTCAGCAACTTTATCAAGATTAATGTCCCATGAGCAGATTGTATCATCCATTGTAGTGCTTTCTGGCGATAATGGTTGTATCACAGAACAGCAGTGCAGAACCACTCAAGGGTGGGGTATTCTTAATGCAGAGAGAGAGCATTATTGTGAAGCTACACAGCTAATCATGCAATCTTTATGATTCACTCAGCACTAACCCAAGTTTATAGAACAGTTCGTAAATTGTAGAACATAGGGTTACATTATTTCCTTTAAATACGAGGGAAATCCTCAATCTACAATATCGTCTGTAGTTTTTCACTTCTGTTCTTTCCTGTGCATATAAAAAGGCCTTGATCTTCATTTTTTGAAATATCATTATGTTTTGTTATACTCTAGTGAATCAATTATTATCATGAGGTTTGGTATGTTGTTTTGTGTGTGTCTTTCTCTCTATCTCCATTATCATTAATTAACCATCTATTGGTGAATGTTCTTTGTTATCACATTCAGATCATTGCCTTCATGATGTAAATACTACAGACTTATCAACAACATCATGCCAAGTGTATGACATCATTAGAACTACTTTTCCTAGCTGAGTGATCTTAAAAAGTGCCTATAAAATCTAATGACCAAAGGAAAAAATGATTATAACATCACCATCTTGCATATTGAACTGTCCATAATTTTTTTGAGGATGCATTCATGCCATGTAGATCAACATGTAACTCATGTACCGGACATTTGCATTTCAATGGCGTTCTCTCATTGAGACCGAACTTGCATATTGTTGTTGTTGGAGTTTCGGGTCTGCGGAAGCACGCAGACAACACAAGGAAGAAGAAGAAGCTTGGAGCACAACACACAATACCGAATGTATTACCAAGAGAATGTAGAGAGATAAGTAACCCGTTAGGGTTATAGGCGTATATACAAGCCAGAGGAAAAAACCTCCTAAAGAGGGAAAAAAGTGCCCGGCGGTCCTAGTGTGTTCACACACATCACTACCTAAATATATCAACAAATCCCCCTTGGGAGTGATGCAGTGACCAAGGAGCTAGCACTCATGTATAAGGAAGTGCCAAGCTATGTGGAATCAATCCACAAAAGGAAGTAAGCCAAAAGCTTTGCAGAAAGCTTCAAACTTCTCCCTAGGCAGAGCCTTTGTGAAAAGGTCTGCAATGTTCTCCTCTGTAGGCACATATGCCAAACTCATCTCTCCGGTAGAGAACCTCTCCCTGACATAATGATAGTGCACCTCAATGTGCTTAGTGCGAGCATGGGACACAGGGTTCCTCGCAACCGCCAATGCGCTTTGATTGTCAGTGAAGATGGTGGTGGCAGAAGACTCACCAACACCCAAATCAGCCATAAGGCATTTGAGCCACACACACTCAACAATCGCTGTGAAAGCTTCCCTATACTCAGCCTCGCAACTAGAAGTGGCCACAGTAGGTTGCTTCTTGCTCAACCACAATATGCATGAGCTACCAACCATGAAGCAAAAACCACTGATGGACACACAAGTGTCATAGCAACAAGCAAAGTCAGAGTGAGAAAAAGCATGTAATCATTCCAAGGAGCCGAGTACCACTCAAGTAGCAAAAGATGCGCTTAGTCGCTTAGCAATGCTTGACACGTGGGCAATGCATAAACCTGCTGATATGTGAGACAACAAATTGAATATCTTGCCGAGTAATGCATAAGTAAATCTAGCATCCAACAACCTGTTGACAGAGAATATCATCAAATGCATCTCCAACATCATGAAGACTAAACCATAAACTTGTTTCCATAGGAGTGGCAATAGGTTTGAAGTCTTCTAGGTCAAAACGCTGCAATAATGTGTCAATATATTTTGTTTGACACAAAGCTATTCCACCATCAACTTGCATAAACTCAATGCCCAAATAATGATGCAATGCTCCAAATCTGACATCTCAAATGAAGCATGCAAATCAGCCTTAAAATAAGCAATATGCTTCTCATGAGTACCAAGGAGCAGCATGTCATCAACATAGACAACAATGATCAGAAGCACATCATTTGCACGTTTAACATATAAGGTTCTCTTAATTGGGCCGTTCTCAAAACCATGTGCAATTAGGTAGGCATGTATCTTGATTCTTTTCATACCAAGCACGTGCTGCTTGCTTCAAACCATATAATGCCTTCTTGAACCGGCACACTTTGTTCTCATGCCCTTTTTGCACAAAACCATGGGGCTAAAAAACATACACTTCTTCCCGCAAATCACCATTTAGAAATGTTGTTTTAATGTCCAACCGATGTACATTCCAACCATGATGAGTTTCTTAGGCTTCAGCTTGTATACCCACTTAGTGCCAATGGCCTTCTTGCGAGGAGGAAAGTCACATAAAGTCCAGGTACCATTGTTCATAATAGCATCATATTCTGATTGCATAGCAACCATCCAATTTTCTGAATTTTGTGCTTCATCAAACGAAACAGGCTCATTCTCATCACAAAGACTAGAGGCAGCCATAGCATAGCAATTTGATGCAAAAGAAGCACTATGAGATTTTGAACGAGTACGATATGACAGAGATGTCTCTAATTTGCTATAGGCATAGTTTTTGCCTCCTCTATATGAGTTCTCTCATCAATAAGTGCATCATGTAAATATGCATAAGAAATGGAGTGATCTGCAACATCATGTGAAACCTGTAAAGGTTGGGAAATTGCCTTATTTGGACCAGCACTAGACTGTCCACCTGTAAAAAGAGGGAGCAAAGTATCATACATATCTTTGGAGCTAACAGATGTCTCCTTACTGCATGAAAGCAATGGCTGAATAGCATCTTCCACAAAAACATCATGACTAACTAAAATGTGTTTAGTATGCGGATGATATAGATGATAGCCTTTGCTTTCAGAACTATACCCAATAAAAATACATTTCACTGCTTTATCATCCAATTTTATGCGTTGTTAAGGTACTAATGCGTTTGTCAGACAACCAAAGACATACAAATGAGCAACAGATGGCTTGCAACCATGCCAAGCCTTATATGGAGTGATAGGCTGCAGTGCTTTAGTGGGACACCTGTTAAGTACATATGCTGCACAGATAACAACCTCAAGACAAAAACTATGTGGTAAAGCCTGACTCTTGACCATACACCTCACCATCTCCATGAGTGATGTGTTCTTCCTGTAAACAACTCCATTCTGTTGAGGTGTATACGGCACTATACACTAATGTTTTATCTCACGTTCATCGAGAAATGCATTAAAATCAGAAGACATATATTTCCCCTCTCGATCAGAACAGAGGGTGTCCATTTCACATGCTGATAGATTTTCAGCCAAAACAAGAAATTGTTTGAACCACATAAATACTTTGGACTTTGCCTTCAATGGATATACCCATGCATGCCTGGAAAAATCATCAATGAAAATCACGAAGTAAAGATAGTTCCCAAAAGATGTGTGCATAGGACCACATAAATCACTGTGAACAAGTTGCAATTTTTGAGTAGCTTGAACTGAACCATCTTTTGGGAAGGATGAACGTTGCATTTTGCCCAAAATACAACCTTCACAAACATGTTTACCAGGTGCCTCAAGTTTGGGCAGAGAGGACACCATTTTAGATTTCTAAAGGCATAACAAACTAGCAAAATTCACATGGCCAAAGCATGCATGCCAAAGCTTTGCATCTTACGTAGCCTGAGAATCATGTAATGCACATGCTGAATCATTCACATTTTTCATAGTCTATAAGCTTATATAGTCCATGACATAAAATGCGAGAAGCAATAATGACATTACCATTTGATAGATCATGAACTGTATATTTGTCATCAACAAATTTCACAACCAAGAAGATCTTGGCTAATACTGATAATAGATTTTCCTTGATCTATGGCACAAATAAAGCATCGGACAATGTAAAAGAACTACCATGAGCAGTAGTCATAATGATCTTATCAACTCCCATGACAGGATAAGAGGTGTTGTTGGCGCTTGTGACAGTATTCGCTGTAGGGGAGGGCTTAGATGAAGTGAAGAAACTGTGCTCTGAGATAATATGTTTGGTTGCCCACTATCAAAGTACCAAACATGTCAGTCTAGTGTAGACATACACTCTTCATGAGAAGATGCGTCATAACTGCAAACAATAGTAAATGCCTATTCTTCATTTTGCACAAGATTAGCCGACTCTGTTTTGGGTGTAAAGGCCTCTGCAACAAACCCATTCTTCTTTCTTTGCCTCTTTTGCAGCCAATTTTGGACAACTCTTTATGACATGATCATTTCCTTTATAGTATTTGCAAAACAATTTTTGCTTTTGTGTTTTCTTCTCCTCTCTATCATCCTTCTTTGATTCTGCAGAAATAGCAGATTTTGCTTACTAGTAGATGAGCTGCATTTACATTTTCCCTTCGGACTAGCAAGGAAAGCTTGATTTGCAACACATATAATGGACCTGTTCTGCCTAGACTGATCTTCCTGCAAAGAACAGAGACTAACTCCTCAAATGTTAAGGCATTTGGATTGCCTTTCATCATCAATCGAAGAATAGAAGCAAAACTCTGATATAAATCTGGAAGACCATTCGGAACTGTCTCCACAAGTGAACTATCATGTAAGACTTCATGAACAGAAATCAACTGCTTCTTCAAATCTTTGATCTTTGTCAAAAAACTATCCATGAAATCTCCCTCATTCATGTGCTCACTCTCCAACTCTTTTAGGAGGTAAGAAACACGAGCCTCATTCCTTATTGGGTATAAAGTGGTAAGTGTATCCAAAGCATCTTTTACTGTTCTGCAAGAACGAATGTGAGGAATAATGGGACGTTTGATAGACAAGGCTATCCATGCATGTGCCTGAGAATCTCTACCATCCCAACGAAGTTGCTTTGCAGTAGGTGCACCATGAACCGAAGCACGAATAGAAACTTGAAGAATATCACCATCTTCAATGCCATCTGCATCACCTTAAGCAACTGTGTTTGCAGGTGTAATATGATGTTTTTCAACACCCTGCACAATATTCCATAGTCCTTTTGCAACCAATACATGATGCATCATATAAGCCCATAATGGGTAATTGGTACCGTCCAACTTATCCTCAACAACCAACATTCGGAATACATCATTGCTTTCAGCCATGGCCGCTGACTAAAATACCCTGATGAAGAAAAATGACTGTATCTCAAAAAGTTGAACAGAACTACTCTGTCGACTTCTGCTAAACTTGTAGACTTTGAGACGCTTATACTGGCGAACCGAAACCTGTATATATGTTTGGCACAAAAAGATGAAATTGCCTGCACAAGCGTTGCAATAGTGAATTCAGAGGTGGAAATGAGCTCAAAGTGCGATTTCAGCACCACAAAGCAAAGCTGTTTTGAACTCTTAATTGTCCTAAGTATGCTCACCAATTTTTATGCGATTTTGAGAGTGTGACCGTAGGGGTGTTGATGATGCCCTAGATGAAGCGGCGACCTGCGCAGATACCAATTGCTCGGATACCAATTGCTCGGATACCAATTGTTGGAGTTTGAGGTCTGCGGAAGAACGTGAAGAGCACAAGGAAGAAGAAGAAGCTTGGAGCATAACACACAATATTGAATGTATTACCAAGAGAATGTACAAAGATAATCCATACTCATAAAAAGATGGTATAGCTCAAGCTCTTGTGCCTCCTCAAGGGCTCCCTTCTTTTGACGTGTGAGGGTCTTCATCCATCCCTTGCCTCTCTCTGTATCTCTCCCAATGCTCGCTGAGATCGTAGTCGGCGGTAAAGATCTCTGGATTCCTCATCATACCAAGATAGTCCCGGGATTAGGTGTATGATCAGAATGGGTGGTGTGTGGGAAGGAGCTGATGGTTGATATCTGAAGGACTGATGCTATCTGTGAGGTGAGTAGGGATAGTGGAGTGTCAGGATGAAGCAAGAGAAGATCCTTCTCGACTTTAGCTGCATATATGTGAACTAGCTCGTGTGTGAAGTGGATGGTGGTGTGTGGGATGCTTGCTGCAGGTGTGCACGTAGGGGTGTCTCCCTTGAGGGAGAGAGGGGGAGGGAGGGAGGGGGAGTTGAAGATGATCTCCTTCATGTATAGATAAGTTCCAAGTAAATGTTCTCCTTGATGTAACAGAAGAAGCATAAACCCTAGCTCTTGCCATCCTTTTAAGAAGAAGAAATCTTAGCTCAACTCCTCCATAAGGTTGAAGAAGACCTCTCAATATCCAAGCTCAAGGTTAGATATCTTCAAAAGTGATGAATAACTCTTCTCTTTGTATAGTTTTTGATCCAACTTGAGAATTTAAGTTAAAAAGCACCGCAAAAGCCAAACAAAAAAAAGCCTTCGTAATGAGCAAAAGAATTTTCGGTGCATTTTATGGAAACCCTAATTTTGCATGTTTTTCCATATTTTTCATTATATTTTGATATAATAATTAATGAAATATGATTTTGTTGACTTTTTATTGAGATTTGATTCGCTTTTGACCTATGTTTGACTTTGATCAAATTTAGGGTTTGACATTTGAACCGTCAAACATGCTCTCAGTCCAGCATGTAATATATCATTGGATAGCTCTTGAGTGGCACTTTATAAATCGGATATAAAATTTTTGCAAAATTTTGACTAATTTTGACTTGTGGATCTTGATTTGATCATGATTGACTTCGTCTAAAACTGACCAAAACGGAAAATATGTGCAATCCCTCTTATGCAAGGTTGCGTTCCCAACAATCCCCTCCTAATGTCACACAAGGGGAATATGCAAGGTACATATATATTCTGGTTGTTGATAAAAATGAGAAAATGTTGTTGCTAGCTGAAAAAGTGTTGTAGGTACCTATAAATATCATTCAAGAGCTCTTATTCCAAGCCGTCCTTCATGAAGAACATCCTAACGGTCAAGTCGATCATTGTAATTGTGCCGTCTGCAAGGTTTGTGCATAAGTTCCTGGATAAACTTGTGTCATGCATTGATGCTAGTGTTATTTTGTGCTATATTAGTTCTAAGTTGAATTCGCAATACTTCTCCTTATGATCTACATGCATAAATAGCCTCTCACAACACTTTGCTATTCGTACGCTAAGTTACGATTGTGAAACAGTTGACCTCCTAGAACAATCCTCCCTACCCTTAATAACCGAGTACGGAAGAACCCAATGCACCATGTACAGTTTTGGCACGCACAGTGGGACCTAGGTGCTGAGTGATTGTGTTCTCCACGCGTTCTTTTATGTTCTATGACCCGAACCTTGCCTGGGCATACTTCTCTTAGTCCTGTCTCCACTCCTAACAGAGCCCCTAACCGTAGTACCGTTAGCCGTAGTGAGACCCTAGCCTTATGTAGTAAGGAAAAGAAGCTCCAACCTTCTCCACCCAAACACTCTCTTCTAGAATCGGAAATGGCCCAAGGAGACCTTGCTTCTCTCTTATCCTGCATCAACATCAACTTCTTAATCTTTCGGTGAGCATCCATTGAAGACCTTCATGATCATGTATGATGTTTTTTAGCATTGTTTAAAAGCTGCGGCCTAGAGGGAAGAACAGATGCATTCATGGTTCCTTTTCCGACCTAGGAACTCCACAGAACAGGTTCTGGACGAGCTGAAGAACCTTCACCCAAAGAAGGGGGAATCCTTCCGAGAGCTGATGATCCGAACAAATGCCTTAGTGATCAAGCTATGGGAAGCACCTTGTGAACAAAGGCCTTGATGATCAAGCTATGGGAAGCACCTCGTGAATTCCTCATTAAGAAGTGGTTAGAGAAAGCACTCCCCGTTAGCACCAGACATAAACTCCGGGACCTAGCACCCAATGCTTCATTGGAAGAGTTCGTGGCCATGACAACAACATCAAGCAGGCAAATATTCACTTCAACGAGGTTCCTTCCTCGGTAGGAAGATGGGATGACTCTTTGATTCAACTCAAAAGAGGGTCGGACGACTTTCGAGTGCAAAAGAAGTTCGTAAGTGCTGAGGAGGATACAATCGCTAGGGTTTGGCAAGAGCTTGAAGAGCTCATGGAAAGAAAAGCAAAAGCTACCCTCTAGTGCACGATATGCCATCACTAGGGACATCCACATGTGAAATGCCCAAATAAGATCGTTTGTTAGTTCTTCAGAAAGATGGGGCATGAAGCCAAGGAATGCTACTATTTAAAGGGGATTGCAAAACCGTAGACCATCGCATACTGGGGACATCCAGCCTTGACGTCCTAGAGCTCCATCCCAAAGCTACCGCACTGAGCTCCGTCCTCGATAACTCCCTGGAAGCGTCACTGTTTTACTCTTCTCCATCCTACTCTGGAATGCAAAACGGGCCTATCGATCTGACCAGAGGAATGAGAAACTGAATGAGGCATTTGATCATGTGCTATCGATGCGGTGAGTATGAAGACTTCCGAAGTAGATGCTCTCTGTTGGAAAATATGCCACAATGTGTAAACTGCCTGGACCTTTGTGATCATTATACCAAGGATTGTTCAAAGGAGGCTTCCTCAAACGAAGAAAACAACTCATTTTGTATTTCTGTCAAGCTGATTTTGATACGGTGCACACCACTTTGGACGTCCACTGCCCATGTTGTACACCTACAGGAGATATCATGTATAAGTATATGCACTAGAGGCCAACGAGTGCTTGAGGAAGGAAGCAAGGAAATGGAAACTAGAGAAGCTAGTCCATGGAAAGAGCAAATAAGCAACGGTCATGGTACTTGTTTTGTGGCTCAAGTTAGGTTAACCGACTATTTTATCTCTCAAGAAGCGGTAAAGATCGTCTATCAGGAGATAACAGAACTTATCATCGATGGCGGATCGGGTATCAACCTCATGCGTGAAGCGACTATGCAGAGGTTAGGACTCCGGCCATCCAAGGATGTGCAGTTCACAGTGACCATGGCAGATTAGAGTAAGGTAAAGCCTGTTTGAATAGTTGAAAGGATCTGAGTTGACATTGGACTTCGTAGTCCTTAGGCTTCCTTGCTCACAAGGTAGTTTTTGTCATGGACAAAGGAGATCTTTTGAACGTCATATTCCATGTGACTTCTGTATCTCATGATTGGTTCAGAATTTGGGGAAACCAATGCTTCCATTGCGTCCTGAACGTGCCAAAACCCTAAGATCGACTGTCTTCTTGCTTGATTCTGACATCCAAAGACCACGTTTCGAATTGATGACATCGTTGATGACATCATCAATTCATAATCGCCCTTGAATTGCCCTTGGAAAACCTATATGAGGAGGGGTTGGCCATATTCATTCTCAGTCTTGCCAATACCAGTCTTGGGAGCTCAAGGAGTCATGACCGCCAAGTAAGTAATCTCCACGAGATCTTGTCGAATTATTTCTTGTATCTAATTCATCTCCGTGAAGGGAATTCTCGTAATCGAGATATCTTGTTTCATACCTGCGATACTGGGTTGTGGGATCTCTTGTGTCATCTCTAGTCTAGTTATCCATACCTATCAGTCTCGGGTTGTGGGACTTCTTGTATCAGTTATATATTCTTCTACTGTTCTCCCTATATGGGTGTTCTTTAATCAGAAGTATAATTTCGAAATCTTGTCTAGTCTAGTCAGAGAGCACAATCTAGTGCTCCTCGTACAGTTTCCCTCTACTCCTAGGGGGACCTTGGCTTCAGTATGCAAAGGTGATCCACGATTGAGGGTGTAATTTCATGTGGGGTCACAATGAGGATGTGCTCAAACAACTACACGTGGAGACACGGCCTCACCATGCAAGGATGAGCATGTTAGAACCTCCAAGATCCTCCTTGCTGGACACGACAAGACAAGACAAGACACGAGTCATATTCACAAACATTAGAAGGGAGGACATCAGACTCACCTCCCAGTTGTAGAGCCAATACGGGCTCACCCCCGAGCCTGGGAGCCTGGAGCCAAGCGGACAACCACCTCCAAGGGATTGGCACCGCATACCACCCACCAATATGCGTGACGAGGCTTTGCCAAAGGGCCAAGAGTCCAAGTGTCTCATGCGAGGAATCCCTCACAAATGAGCCCATGGGTCCTATTTATAGGCTCAAATGAGGAGATGGCAAAGTTCACATTGGGTGGCCAGTTCATATTTGGTTGGACACTTAACTACAGGCACCCATCTAGATGTCCTTTTGACTTTGGGGACCTAACACTTCCCCCCTTATTTGTAATTGTTTTCCTTGGTAATTTCTTGGCTAAAACCAAGAGTCCAATCCATAGACAACCTAACTGACTCCCAAATCAACACAGACTGAGGTCGGTGCCTCCACTAATCAGATACTGAAGATAAGAAGTCTCCAAGACTTCCTCTCCCATCTGGTCGAGAACCAAGTCTGGTTCTAGTGGAACATGTCTGATAATATCTTCCAAGCTCATATCTCCTCCAAGACTATGACATAAAATCATCATGTTTGAGTTGAGAGGCCAGGCAACTCTCATCGAACCAAGATACCTACCGAAGCTCCCAAACGGGCAGTTATCATGGGACCAAGATACTTGTCCAAGTCACCAACCTATCAACTATCATGGAACCAGGATGTCGGTGATTCCTCAAGATAGGTCACGTTTGTAAGATACACCATCGATCAATGATCGAATACAGATCACCATCGAGAAGATAACATCATGCACGTGTCAGTCTGAGTTGTCTCAAGATCTAGGGTTATCTTAAGGTACACTCTCCTTCCCCACCAAGATCATGAGGTATGCACATATCATGTGAATAGTATGGAAAACAATGAAGTGTAAGAAAGACAACATAATGCAAGGTTGTCTTCGTCCTATTCTCCTTCTCCCTATGTAACAATTCCTTCCTCCGAGAAAGAGTCTCTGCGACAGACTAAGGATCCATGCCTCTAGGTCTCGTGATTGAGAAAGAGATTAGCTCATGATTCAGATCAACTTCACCGGGCTATACATCACCCGATAAAGTCACTCACTCGATTGGATCGTAAATGAGAGGTATATGCTCGGTGAAACCATACCACCTATAGACATAACAATGGAGCATACCTTGCTAGGGATAAAGGCCCCAAGGACTCTTCTTTTGTATATTTTGATCTTTCTATGTGAAAGCTCTCTTCAAGAGCTTTCCAGACATATTTTTGTTATATTTTTTGGACCCCAAATTGGGGAGTAATAGGCAATTACATTATTTTTATGACTTTTGGTCATTGGCCATGTGTGAACATTCCCAAATGACCTAAAAGTCACTTATCAATAAGACTTGGTCCCAAATCTCTCATAACTTGATTGGGACTTCTTCAACTTAAGCTTCTCCATCTTCTTCTCCAATTTTTTGTGCAGGTATCTCTCTCTACTTTCTCTCTCCTCACGCAGCAGCTCACTCCCTTTGCATTTGGAGCAACCGAGCACACCAGGACGTACCTCTCCGCGGCCTCTTTCAAGTCGTATCAGAGCTTTGAGCTATTCCATCGTGACAAAGTTTCTTGAAGTGCTTTTCTACTTCAGCTTACGAAAGATTTTTTCTTGCATTTGGGAGAATTTCATCGTGAAAAACCTTCGTTTTTCGCGATAAAAGTGCTATTTGTGGAGGATTACTTCAGCCCGTAGTAAAACTGAAGCAAATTTTGGGTCTTTTAGAGAGTTTCATCACGAAGAATCTCTTCTATTGTTCTTTTTGTATCCCCACAAGTTAATTTGAACATCCACATTGTTGATTTTTTCATCTACAGGTCCTTTGTTGCATAAATTCTCTCTCATTTCAAGTGGGAGGACATGTATAAAGATCGAAAAAGTGCATACTTATAGTTCATATGGCTAGAAACTTATTACAATAGGTCATTTCTCTGATTTTACAGGTCATATTGCTGCAAAAATTGGGGCTTTTGTGAAAACAAGCACCCATTCACTCCGTTTTGCATCTATGTATGCCTTTTGTGGTTGAAAAGCAACAAATTTGTTGTTTTTGATGCACTTACAACTTATCGGAATTTTTTGAATCTTTTCACAGAAAATTTTAGAAATTGATTTTTGAACTTTTGAACAATTTTTGGGTTTAATTTTTCAGCTATAGTCTCGTAAGGTGATTGTGTGCAGGACAATAGGGGAATTATATTTTTTTTGGGTGAAATTTGGAAGCTCTCAGTGTGCAACCATGGCTTCTACCTCCTCTGATGTAAAAAGCTTGTTTGAGATCAAGAGATTTGAAGGTAGCGGTTTTGATATGTGGAAAGAGAGAATGTTGGGCATCCTCTTTCTTAAAGATTGTGAAGGGGCTCTTTAGGAAGTCGAGCATTAAAATATGACAGATGTAGCATGGATGAACCTAAACAAGAAGGCCATCACTTACATCAAGATGGCTGCTTATTATTGTGAATGATGCTTTGTCACAAACATGGATTGTGGATTCAGGTGCATCGTTCCATGTTACTCTTATTAAGGAGTGTTTTACTGCCTTTCATGCAGGCAGCCATGGACATGTATATCTTGAAAATAACCATGCTTGTTCTATTGAAGGTATTGGCACAATGCATCTCACAGTGGATGGTACTAATGAGTTGGTTTTGCATGATGCAAGGTATGTACCAAGCATCAAGAAAAGCTTATTGTCTGTAGGGCAAATGAATATGCATGGATATAGTACCCTCTTTGAGAAGGGATCATGGAAGTTTATCAAAGGCTCTAGGCTGATTGTTAAAGGTACAAAGAAAGGGACTCTTTATTGCTTGCATGGTAAAGCCATGCAAGCAATAGAAGAGTCTCTAGGCTGATTGTTAAAGGTACAAAGAAAGGGACTCTTTATTGTTTTGGCTGAAATCCATTCACATATGGAATTATGGCATAAAAGGCTTGGCCACATGAGCCAAAAAGCCCTTGATAAACTATGTAATTTGGACAAGTTTGATCCTAAAGGCTCAAAACTTGATTTTTGTAATGAATGCCAATATGGTAAGCAAGTAAAAAATTCCTACTATGCTTGTGTCTCTTGTAAGTCTAATGTGCTCGATCTTGTTCATTCTGGTGTTTGTAGCATGCCCACAAAATCTATGCGGGGTGCTTTTTACTTTGTTTCTTATGTTGATGACTACTCTAGGAAGCTTTGGGTATATTTGTTAAAAATCTAAAGATGAAGTCTTTGCTGCATTTAAGAAATTTCATGCATTTGTGACCACCCAAACAGGTAGAAAGCTGAAATACTTACATACGGATAATGGGCATGACTTTACAAATGTTGAATTCAATAGATTTTGTGAAAATCTTGGTATTAAGAGGGAGTTAACAGTCCCATACAGTCCCTTCTGCAACGGCGTGGCTGAAAGGTATAATAGGACTTTATGTGAGAGGGTGAGATGCATGCTGTCCAGAGCTAATCTCCCTCATGGATTTTGGGGAGAGGCTTTGAAAACTGCAGTTCATGTTTGCAATCGATCCTCTCATATGTCCTTAAAAGGTTGCATTCAAGAAGAGGTTTGGTATGGCAAACCAGCTTCATATGACCACCTACGCATCTTTGGTTGTGATGCTTTTGTGCATATAAGGAGTGAGTTGAGAATCAAGTTAGATGCAAAGTCCATGAAAGGAATCTTCATGGGTTATGGAGATAAAGGTGAGATGGGCTACAAGATTAGGCTACCTCAACTCGAGAAGGTAATACGCAGCCGAGATGTTGTATTTAATGAGGCAGGTTGCTCAAAAACAATTGTGCCTCTAAAGATGACCATAAAAGAGTCAGGTTTCAGCATGTACAGCCATCAGTTAAATCTGATATGAAACGTCGGGATGCACCACATATGGCTGGAAATGACAATGAGCCCATGGTTATTAAGCCAGATGATGCTGGACAGCAAAATGGCGCTCCTGATGGGCATATGCAGCCACTCATTCATGTTGAAAATAAGGCTGGAAATGATGTACAGCAGCCCATTAACAATGAAGAAGTTGATGTACCTCCTGATGTAGATCCATTGCGGGGTAATGTGGATCATTGCGTAAGAAGATCTACATGTCCTAGGAGGTTAGTGAATAGATATGGCCCCTCTATACATTACATTATGTTATCGGATGAGGCTGAGCCTCTCACTTATAAAGAGGCAAAGCTATGTGAGCACAAGAAGAAGTGGGAGTTAGCCATGCAGGAAGAGATAAAGGACTTTGCCCAAAGGTAGGAAGGCCATTTCCAACAAGTGGGTGTACAAAATCAAAACTGTTGATGGCAAACCCAAGCATAAGGCAAGACTGGTTGCTAAAGGATATGCCCAAAAAGAGGGCATTGATTTCCAAGAGATGTTCTCTCTAGTGGTTAAAATGACCACATTACGTGTGTTGTTTGCTCTCACAGCTGCCTTGGATTTGGAGTTATTCCAAATGGATGTTAAAACAGCCTTTTTGCATGGTGATTTAGATGAAGAGCTGTACATGAAACAGTCAGTAGGATATGCCATTCCTGGAAAAGAGCATCTGGTATGCAAGCTGAAAAGGAGCTTATATGGGCTGAAACAGGCCCCCAAACAATGGTATAAGAAGTTTGATGCATTTATGCTCAAACATGGGTTCAAAAGAAGCCATGCAGACCACTGTTTGTACACTAAAAAGGATGAAGATGGCAGCCCAATCATTCTTGTGCTGTATGTAGATGATTGCTGCTGGCTGGGAAGAAAAAGAGCACTGTGAATGCTCTAAAATGGAGGCTGAGCTCTGCATTTTCAATGAAAGACCTTGGGGAAGCTGAGCATATTCTTGGTATGCGAATACAAAGGGATAGGCAGCAGCATACTTTGCATTTATCCCAAGAAAAGTACATCGAAAAAGTGCTGGATAGATTTAATGTGGCCGATGCTAAGCCTCTTGGAGTGCCATTGCAACCACATGTTAAGCTTTCCAAGGATGACTGTCTCAAAGATGATGATGCAGCCAATTACATGAAGTGTTCCATATGCATCAGCTTGTGGTTCACTTGTGTATGCTATGGTTGCCACTCGGCCAGACATTGCTCATGCAGTGGGAGTTGTTAGCAGGTTCATGACTAATCCTGGTAGAGCTCATTGTGAGGCAATCAAATCTATCTTGAGATATTTGAAAGGGACCAAAGGCAAATGCCTATGTTACGGAAAGGGTCCATTGGAGTTAAGAGGATTTTGTGATTCGGACATGGCACGTGATGTGGACACATGCAAGTCCAAAAGTGGCTATGTATACACCCTTTCAAGCTGAGTTATTTCATGGTGCTCTGGACTTCAGAGGATAGTTGGACTATCTACTATAGAGGCTGAATATATTTCAGCCAACGAGGCTTCCAAAGAAGCCATTTGGTCAGCTCGCTTGTGCAGTGCATTTGGGATGCTTGAAAAGGCACCTGTTCTTGGATGCGATAGCTAGAGTGCCATATGTTTGGCAAAGAATGCCATGTTTCATGCTCGCACAAAGCATATTGATGTGAGAAGGATGGCTTGATCACTTTGATCAAGGTCAATTCTTCACAGAATCCTGCACATGCTCTCACGAAGTATCTACCCAATGCACCTCATCACCTCATTAGCTTAAAGGAGCCTCCTTGGTCCTTAAGTCGGAGGTTGTTGGGGATAAAGGCTTGTATATTTTGACCCTTCCACGTGAAAGCTTTCTTCGAGAGCTTTTGAGACATATTTTTGTTATATTTTTTGGACCCCAAATTGAGGAGTTAAAGGCATTTACATTATGTTAATGACTTTTGCTCATTGGCCATGTGTGAACATGCCCAAATGACCTAAAAGTCATTTATCAATAAGACTTGGTCCCAAATCTCTCATAACTTGATTGGGACTTCTTCAACTTCAGTTTCTCCATCTTCTTCTCCAAATTTTTGCGTAGGTTTCTATGTCGACTTTCTCTCTCCTCACGCAACAGCCCACTCCCTTAGTGTTTGGAGCAACGGAGCACACCACGACATAACTCTCCGCGGCCTCTTTCATACCTTTTTGGGCAACAGCTCTTGGGTAAAAATCCCAAGGGGCTACGGTCATAACCAAGGGGCTTAGAGGGCTTCGATCATGGGCAACATCCTCTATAATATATCTTAATCCATGACGGTCATGTTTACATAGGTATCCTTGATGGCTATACCATCTATGATGAGTCGATGTCATAGGATGCATGATTATCTCATCACCAACATATTGTCCATGGTCTAGGATCGATCCGTCCATCTAAATGATCTGTGGTATAAACAATACTCCCAAAGGAAACCAAATGCAAGGAGTCTTTGAAATGCTAGAAACTCCCTTTTTAAGAAGGCAACACAAATCCCTTTCGGGCAGACAACACAACTCCCTTCATGCATAACTAACCGGTGTCCCAATGGGAACCGAGTGCCAAGAGTTGTTAGATCACTAACAACCCCCTTTTGGGCACATTATGTAATGGACATAACAGTTCCACAAGAAGGTGAGTGGAGCCCACTACTTCAAATTGTAGAATTATGACTAGGACCCTTGCCATAACTGGACTCCTCTCTTGACGACCCCAATGGCATCCTGACCCACACAAGGTCAAAAACTACATGATAGAGTCCATAGTGGTGCTGTGCTAGCTGTCCACTGTCGAGACTCTGAACAAGAGGCAATGCATGTGCTGTGTGCTTAACCATCAAAGGCATAGCACCACATGCATCCTGATGGATTCCTTAAGACAGAGATCTCCATCCTATCCATATATTCCATGCCCAGATATGTTATTGTATTTCACAAAAGTTATGCTTTGTAGCTGAAGACATTGAACCCTTTTTTTCCCCCTGTTAGAGGGGTGCTTTAGACCTTAGAGGAGAAGGCAACCTTATTCTGAGAAACAGTCCTTTTTGCATCAACTGTCCTTCCTTGAATAACAGCACCGTCTTGAATTTGTCTACTACTGATGGGTCAGCACAACTGATAAACCCAAGAACTTTGGTTTGTCCGTCCAGTATTTCAATGCTTCATAATAACAGAATTGGTTAACACTTCATGCTTCTCAATGTTTTGTGTCAGAGCCTCTGTAGTAGTTTGCTTTGATAGACCATGTATAGGAATCTTACAATTGGAGAGCCCAAGATTGTTACCCACCTGACCTTTATGTGCAATGTCTTGTCCAGCAGTACCCTCGTCAGCATTACCAGCTGCACCTTCATCAACCTTCTTGGCCTCATCATCATTCTGTATTGCAACATCTTTGTCTTCACCCTCAGGTCTTCTTTTTCTTCAACTTCTTCCACATCTTCTAAAACTAATTCTTCTACATCTTCAGTATCCTCTCCTTCCATGAGCTCATCAGTAGCCTTCTCTTGCTCAGGGTTACCTTATTCTTGAGGAGGCTCGGTTTGGCCTGTCTTGATGGTCCCTCTTCGATATATCCTCTCCTATCAATCTTTATGTGAATGTGCATACCCATATTAGAAATGGGAGCAAGGGCAGCCAATGATTCATAGGGAGTGTGGGCGTCCTGTATTTTTCTGCTCTTGTGCGTCTTTTGTATCAGCTAAGATATTTCAGACATTCACTGACTTTAACCTGTGCCGCCTTCATTTACCAGTGTGCATCTTGTTCTCTCTCTTCAATAGCAGGCTACTGTCTTGCGTTGTGGTCAAATTGTAAATCCATATCAGGAATATCTCTATAGAAATGTCTTTGAAATCCTGCATGTTTGATGTTGTAACTTAATATGTTTTTTGATGTAGGCCTAGGACTTGCCTGGTATGAAAATTGACATTCAAGGTTCTCTGTCTTAACTGAAGGTCCGCAAATATTGGAGTCTTTATATGCATCAAATGTTCTGGAGTCCATCGTAGCCTTGGGACACATATATCCAAGGTAATCACTGCCTTTTATAATATGCTGACTTCTTGATGCCTAATACTTGCATCACAATCTTAACTATCATCTGTTGAACTTACGGTTTGAGCATGTGAGCTTCTGGCAGGGTCCTAGTAAAAATACACAGGTAGCACATACTTAAATCTCATACAACAGTTGGTGTAGACTTTTCATTATGTCATGCAAAGTTTCATGCTTTGTTTTCTCTAGGGTCTCAAATCATTATGCAACTCCTTTGATGCGCTATACCTGAGAGCTTGTTCTACTGACAGATGCATCAGCTCTTCTTATAGTGCTGGAACTGACTCCACTAAAATTAGGCCTTATCGAAATACTAGGTCTCTCAATGAGTCCGGCCCCTGATATCCTCATAAAATGCTCTTGGTAGAACTGCATTTTCGGTGTGGGAGGTCTCAGTTAGAAAATCCACTGCTGTTCGATGTATATTCTCTAAATCTCATGTCTAACAACTCTATTCGCCTCTGATGTCATCATATGTGCTACATCTGCATACAAACTGCTCCTCATCCTCCATCTCTACTCTGCATATCTTGCATGTCGGCTTCTCACTGGGAATGTCTGCGGCTCTGCCCGTCTCAAACTCTAGTCAGTGTGATGAAACCCTCAACTGGCCAATCGCTACCCTCAAGCTATGAGGCATGTAAGTATCCATGTAGAGTGGTCGCTGTAGTATATCTAAGAACTACCGAGAGTCTTGATCTTATGTGTGGTGTGAGCCATGTCTGACTAATGTAGAGTTTAGATCGTGTCTGAGCACAATGTTCCTCTCACCACGGGAGAGGTCGATGTGAAGTGAGTAGGGGTCATACTGAAAGGGTGGCAATTTGTCCATATGGAGTCCATGACTATGAAACCTGGCTGTAAGTTGTGTACCAAGCTCTCATATCCCGACTCTGATATCTGTATAGATGCCTCAAAAGCTTTGCATGTGAGTCTGTTCGTAGGGAGCTCCCTCATTGAATAAAGCAGATAATCAGGAATAGTGCATCTACTACCATGGGTGGTGCAACTAGCTCTTCCCTGATGATGTCATGTGACTCTTGACTGCATGCTGCAAAATAGTTGCGAGATCATATGTACTTGTGGCCTCTCCATCGCACTCCACCAGGTGACTGTGAGGCTTGGGGATCAAACTGTCGCAGCATACATCATAGTTGGTCTGATTAGTGTGTCAAATAGCCGCCCCTTCGAGCAGGGCTCCTTGAAGTGTGCCCAATGACATCCCTGCTCTAACATGGCTAAAGCCGTATATCCTCGTGTGTGTGTGAGAGAGAGCGAAAGAAAGAAAGAAAGAAAGTGATATTAACTTCTTCCAAAGGCCAAACTTGGCCTATGAGACAAAACCATGTACAACTGTAGTAACCCCTCTGCAGAAATAAAACGGAATAGCACTCGCTACACAAAACTGTGTAGGCTGAAAAAGGCTGGAAACAACCACAGGATAGTGCACCGGGTGATGGAGAGGTAGTGGGGATAATGTAGTGGTGCATGGGGAGATGTGGCTCTAACTCTACAGATAATGGCCACCTAATACATGGGAGCCCCATGAAGGGAGTTGAGTATGTATATCCTAACTAGAGATAATGGGTGGGGGTGGGTGGAGTATGTGGTACATCGGCGACAGTCTGAGTGCCTTCGGAAGGAAGGCTACCCAGGTGGTGGTGGTGGTGGTGGTGGTGGTGGTGGTGGTGGTGGTGGTGGTGCGTCTGAGCTCCATCATGTGGTCATTGGCTATCATGATGTGTGAGATATCCTCCTTGTATAGTCTTGGTCGTATGTATCCAGCCCTATGTGGTCGACGTCACACTCTCTGTGTTGGTTCCTGCTGGAGCATGAGCCCTATGCCTCTGGAAGGCAAGCCCGTCTCATGTAGCCCATCTCGTTGAAAGAACTGAGTAATGGTTTGCTAAGTACTCACCCGTGTTTGATGCATGGGCTGTAGAGATTGCTCTCATCTCTCATGTGCTTTCGTGAGGAAACATCTCTAGTGGTCATGCACAACTATAGTGACTCCTCTATGTGGAACTATGCTGGTAGATCTGAGTATGCTCGGTATCTAGTAACAAAGTGCTCCTCACTCTCTATCTCTGTATGGCATACTGGGCACCACCTCTCCTCACTAGGGACTCCCTTGGTCCAACCACTCTCTATCTAGAGCTGATGTGATGAAACTCGAAGCTTCCCAATGACGATTCGGAGGTGGTGTGGTAGGTATGTCTGCATGTATCACGGAGTCTCAATAAAGCCGTGGTTTGAGATCTCTATGAAGCCCTGGTTTGTATCATGGAGTCTCAATGAAGCCCTGGTTTGATGACTCGGAGGTGGTGTGGTAGGTATGTTGTATGTATCACTGAGTCTCAATGAAGCCTTGGTTTGACGACTCCGAGGTGGTGTAGTAGGTATGTCTGCATGTATCATGGAATCTCAATGAGGCCGTGTTTTGAGATCTCAATGGACCACCTCTCCTCACGAGGGACTCCCTTGGTCCGACCACTCTCGATTTGGAGCTGATCTGATGAAACTCGAAGCTGCCCAATAACGACTCGGACGTGGTGTGGTAGGTATGTCTGCATGTATCACGGAGTCTCAATGAAGCCCTGGTTCGAGATATGTAGAAAATGCTTGCGGTAGTGGAGCATTTTCGGTGGCCATGTATCCTTGGGGCTGATCCATCTCCTCTTTATGTATGTATGCCATATCTCCCGTCGAATGACCTTATTCATCTCTTGGTGGGAGAGCGAATAGATGGGGGCTTGTAAGTTGTATGTCAGTGGTGGTAGTCTGTCTATGTCAAACCCATGATGGGCAGGCAAATCTCGTGTCTGTGCGTACCATAAGGAGGTGTCTCCTTCTAATGCTTGTCATGTGACACCTGGAAAGCTCGATGAGTGATGTGCTATGTGTCCATGCTCCGGATCCTGTGTAATAGGCATAGTGTCTGGAACAATGCCTCTACTAGCATCGGTGGTGGAGGGAGCTCTGCTATGATGATATCATGTGGTACCAATAGAGATAGATAGATAGATAGGTAGATAGATAGATAGATAGATAGAGAGAGAGAGAGAGAGAGAGAGAGAGAGAGAGAGAGAGAGAGAGAGAGAGAGAGAGAGAGAGAGAGAGAGAGAGAGAGAGAGAGAGAGAGAGAGAGAGAGAGAGAGAGAGAGAGAGAGAGAGAGAGGGAGGGGGGGGAGAGAGAGAGAGAGAGAGAGAGAGAGAGAGAGAGAGAGAGAGAGAGAGAGAGAGAGAGAGAGAGAGAGAGAGAGAGAGAGAGAGAGAGAGAGAGAGAGAGGGGGAGAGAGAGAGAGAGAGAGAGAGAGAGAGAGAGAGAGAGAGAGAGAGAGAGAGAGAGAGAGAGAGAGAGAGAGAGAGAGAGAGAGAGAGAGAGAGAGAGAGAGAGAGAGAGAGAGAGAGAGAGAGAGAGAGAGAGAGAGAGAGAGAGAGAGAGAGAGAGAGAGAGAGAGAGAGAGACTTTTTAACGTCTATCAGAGGCCAAAATCGGCCTATGAGACAAAACATATACATCAGTATGATCCAATCCACTGTGATCCCAAAAGGAAAATAAAGTGTGAGTACCGCAAACGGGTATAAAAGGAGTGGAGAGTTACTGGCATCAAGGGTGTGGGGTGCTATGGGTATCCACTCTATATGCTCAATGGGTGAGATACAAATATGATATGCATAGGGAGGGGAGGCTCGATGGTATCACAACCCACTAAATGCCTGGAGTGGGTGTAGGATATAATGCATCAGTGGGTAAGGCATCTTGGCGATCCTCAAAATGCTCTGAATGTCCAAATCCATAGGGGTGTGTTGCTGACGTCTGCGTATCTCCATGTCATGGCGTGCGTGAATCGCGTGAATCTCTCTCTGATGTGGATGGGCTCTTCGGACTGGGGGTCTCGGTCGTCGACGCTGTCGTCTAAGCTCCTCTCCTCTGTGTAATGTTACACCCCGCATCGAGCTGGGTCCTCGAGTGGCTGTGGGTCTGGAAAAATCTGTAATATAAGTCTGAGGGGGGGGGGGCAAGTGTATCTCCATCTGCTGCAGGAGGAGTGATGCACGGTGGTGCTTGAGCTCTACTAGGAAACGACCTAGAGGGCGCTTGTCCTCTGTCCCCAATAAAGCCCTGATCTCTCTGGGCCCCCTGAAGAGCTGTGGGTAGCGGTCTTTGATGTCCTCATATGCCTGGCATCTACATGTGTAGTGCTCCTCGTCCTCCACCTCCTCTCTAAATATCGTGCATAATCTCGCATCCCTCGGGGTAAGTGTGGCTCGCCTAACCTCAATCTCGAGCTTGTGTGATGATACTCTGAGCTTCCCGATGGCCACTCTCTCAGCTGGTGCCATATATGTGTCCATGTATTGTGGTCTCTGAATGAAACCATCCGCTGTCACAGTCAGGAAGTGCTCTCTGTAGTGTTGCCTCTTTGTGGGAAGAGGCTCCCGTGGTGCTATCCATGTCTCCCTGACGTGTATCTGTAGTAGGTCCTGACGGATGATCCTATTCCTCTCCGAACGAGAGAGGGTAATGTGGGGGGAAGAGAGGTCATACTGAAAAGGGGGGAGATTCGTAATGCTCATGCCATGGTCTGCTAACCATTGGTAAGTCTGTGCATACCATACTCTCTCATGCTCTGTCTCTGCCAAATGTCTAGAGCTCTCAAATGCAAGCCTGGTGAGTCTGCTGGTGGGGAGCTCTCTGACTCTCAGAATAAAGGTCACCAACTGGAAGAGGGCCTCCACTAGCATCGGTGGTGTGCCAAGCTCAGCTCGTATAATGTCATGTGGAACGGAGGGCTTGCTACGCAGCAAGCGTGAGATCATGGTGACGTTGGGCCTCTCAATCTGCGCCCACATCGCCTCTGTGATACCTGGTGCCCATAGTGCCGTTGCGTACATCAATGCGGGTGTCACTAGAGTGTCAAAGAGCCACCCCTTAGTCCGGGGCTCCTGAAAATGTGTCTGAAAGCAGCGTCTCTCCAATCCTGCAAGTTCTGCATAGCCTCGCGTCAATCTATCTCTCCCGGCCTGTGCCATGGACAATACCCCTGTGCTGCCCGAGAAGGTGACACCTAGGTAGACGTAGGAGTCCACTACCTCTATTTGTCCTCCAGCTGCCGTGAAAGAGGTAGGATGGCGCACTGTCCTTGAGGTATGGAAGATCATGACCTTAGTCTTGCCAAGGTTCACTGTGAGTCCTCTCTCCATTCAAAAGGTATCGAGCGCCTGTAAATGTGACTGCAACCCCTCCTGTGACTCTGAAAGCAGGACAATGTCATCAGCATATAATAGGATGTGTACTAGCGTACCTCCAAGGTCTCCTCCTCGCCCTCCTTCTCGCTGTATATACTCCCTGATCTCGTCGATGTAGAGACCGAAGAGAGTGGGTGAGAGAGGGCAACCTTGTTTCACACCAATGGTGCTAACAAGGATGTCTGATAGACCGCCGGGGCAGCGTACCCTGCATGTGAGTCGTGCATACAAAGCGTGGATGGCCCATAGCATGTCTGATGGTAGTTGTAACTCCTGGAGCCAGTAGTCTCTCTGGAGGGACCATGTTGAAGGCTTTGCGGAAATCCACAAAGCAACAGTATAGTCTTTGCTTCCTCGCCTTCGCGTTCTCAATCAGGCAACGAAGCACGAAGATATGGTCGATGGTGGAGAAAGTGCGGCAGAAGCCTACCTGGGCGGGTGCTCTGATCCCAGCTGCCTCAGCGTGTGTACTGAGCTCTGCCTCTAGTACTGCCCCATAGATCTATGATAGTCCTGTAGTTCCCTTGGTCCATCATATTGCCAGACTTATGGATAGGCGTAATGGTATGCATAGTCCATGAGTCTGGTAACCCCTCAACCAAAGCACGGTTGAAGAGATGGGCGATCAAGTGGGAAACTACATCTGCTGCATATATAAAGTGCTCTCCTTGTAGCCCCGTGTGGGCCGCTGAGCGGCCATGCTGTAGCCTATGGATGGCCTATCGTACCATGCCTTCCGTGAAGAGGGTGGATATCACAAGACGCGGTGTGGAAGGAATCGGCAATGGTGGCTGTCCTTGGATGTCATATAACCTCTGGGCGTAGGTGTTCCAAGTGGGAGGATTTGCTATGGGTGTAGGTGGGCGTGGCTCATGTAGTGCCCTCCATGCGGTGGCACAATCCCTACTCATGAGAAGGTTGATCAACTCTTCCTCTTGTCGCTCCTTGAAAGCTAGTCCCTTCCGGCATGTGAGGGCTCGCATCTGTCGTCGTGCCTCCCTCTCTGTGATGGATCTCAAGATACTCTGTGCTCTGAGATGTCGGTATAGTCGCCTACACTCCTCATCGTACCATCTATTCTGGGATCTATGCCCCAGCCGTGTCGAATGTGCAGTGCTGTGGGTGGTGTATGGGAAGCTGAGAGTAGCAGATGTATGGAGGATCGAGGAGAAGTGGGCGGTGAGGGTGTCCAAGGAGGAAGAGGGATCAAGGGAGTAGATGCACTCTCAAACATGGGAGCTGTAGATATGTGCTAGCTCATGTCTAAAGTGAATGGTGGTATGGGTTCGTGGCTGTATGGTGACTGGGTGGGATATGCATGGTGAGCCGCGAATGGATAGGGCAAGATATGCGTGATCAGCTCCAATCGGTAAGGGTGGGATAGTGAATGAGGTGATGAGATGTGTCGCCTCCGGGGGTCCGATAACATAGTCTATCACACTGCGACCCTGTGGTGTCGTGGGTGGAACACAGGTGAGACCGCTCAAGGTGGGCCAGGTCCCCATCCTATTATATATAACGAGATAGTGTGCTGCTCCCATTTGGAGTAGGTGTTGGCCGTATGAGGTGGGTGTGGTAGTGTTGGCTGAGGCTCTGACTGTAGGCATGTCCTCTATGGTACGGAGCATCTCAGGGTTGTCAAAGTCGTAGATATGACACTGGTGGCTCTGAGTGCGGACATTGAAGTCTCCTACAAGGAAGAATTCACCCATCCCGGTATACTCCATAATCGTGTCACTGAGGCAGTCATATGGCGATGTGGTGTCTGGTCCCTTCCCCCCCTGATAGCTTCTCGGGGGAATGTGTGAAGCGCGAACCAATGGCTGCAATATAGCATACGGCAAAAACGTTGCGCTCTCCTCTGATAGTTGGAGGCGTATCCACAGGAAACGTGCCTCTGGGTCTCTGGCTACGACTTGTACCCTGTGCTGTAGGGACTGTCTGTAGAGCACGGCTACTCCTCCTGATCCTCATGTGGTGCGCTGTCTCATCTGGCGGCGGTGAGCTGACTCTCACATATAGCCCTCAATCCTCGGTAGGCTCCTCCCCGGGCTCTCGTGTGTCTCTGTCAAGAAGATAATGTCTCTTCCCTTCATCACCTCCTCGAGGCGCCCTGGATGTGTCCACAAAGATCCATTGCAGTTCCAGACTGGAATGTGCACCTCCTGCTGTGCTGTCTCATAGGCCGCGAATCCCTAGTCAATGGGCCGTCCATCAATGATGACCCGACCGTCTCTGTATAGGGCACGATGTCCCTCTCGTCTTGCTTGGAGGACACGCGGCATGCATGCCCGTCTGTGCTCTACCTGCATCGGTGTGAGGTCGTCATCCAAATAGATGGGGGTGCCTGGTGTAGTGCGTAGTACTGCTCGTCGTCTGAGGAAGTCTCTCCTCCTGGCCTCATCTGAGGACTTAAGGATAAGTGCTCTTCTCTGTGTGGTCTCCCGTCCTCCTCTCTAGGCTCTCGTGAAAGGGAGAGGCTCATCCGCGCGGTATCCAAGTAATGTGCACAAGCGACGCCCGTTCTTCTCTGGTGATCCATCTGTCTCTATGAGGCCGGAGACGCGAACATTGAGCCTGCGAGCCTGTCGCATCCGCTCCTCCTCAATGGTGGTATGCACTATGTGGATCTCCTCATGGTGGTTGTTCTTCTTTGCCTCCTGTCGAAGGTTCTTTTAGAGCTGCACATGCTCAAAACCCAGAAATCAGAGCTGAATTTCTTCAGAACCCTTAAAACACAGTTTCGCCTCTTCAAAACCCTAAAAATCAGATCTTCGTCAGTTTGAAACCCTAAAAGACCAGACCTGCGCCTGTTCAAAACCCTAAAAAAAGGCGCTGCACCTCTTCAGAACCCTTAAAGACACTGAGTAATGGTCTGTTGGGTACTCACCCGTGTCTGATGTGTGGGCTGTAGTGACTGCTCTCGCCTCTCATATGCTGCTGTGAGGAAGCGTCCCAACCGCTGCTGGTCTCCCATAGTCATGCATAGCTGGAGCGACTCCTCTATCTGAAATCGTGGTCGTAGGTCTAAGTATGCTTGGCATTTGATAACAAAATGCTCCTCACTCTCTACCTCTGTCTGGCATATTGGGCACCACCTCTCCTCACGGGGGACTCCCCTGGACCGACCCCTCTCAATCTTGAGCTGATGTGATGAAACCCGGAGCTGTCCAATGACGACTCGAAGGTGGTGGGGTAGGTATGTCTGCATGTATCTCGGAATCTCGATGAAGCCCTCGTCCGATATATGTAGAAAATGCTCACGGTAATAGAGCATTTTCGGTGGCAATGTATCCCTAGGGCTCACCCATGTCCTCTGTATGTATGTATGCAGTATCTCCTGACGAATGACCCTATTCCTCTCCTGGTGAGAGAGCGAGTAGGTGGGTGCATGTAAGTCGTACTGTAGTGGTGGTAGCCTGTCTATGTCAAAACCATGATGGGCAGCCAATCTCGTGTCTGTGCATACCATGAAGAGGTGTCACCCGCTAATGCCATATAACGTGATGCCTGGAAAGCACGATAAGCAATGCGCTCTGTATCCATGCTCCGAAGTCTGTGTAATAGGCATACTGTCTGGAATAAAGCCTCAACTAGCATCGGTGGTGCAGCGAGCTCTGCTCTAATGATATCATGTGGTACTGCGGATAAGTCTGACAATCATGAGGATATGTGGCCTCTCCAATACTGTCCATACTGATGTAGCTAATCCTGGCACCCATATGGCTGCCCCATACATGAGCATTGGCGTAACCAAAGTGTTGAAGAGCCACCCCTTTGTGCGGGGCTCCTGAAAATACGCCTGGTGGCACTATCTCTCCATCAAAGCTAGTGCTGCGTACCCACGTGTGATGCGGTCACGGGCTGCTTGAGACATAGAAAAGACCCCTGATGCTGCTGTAAATGTCACTTTCAAGTAAACATATGATCCGACCACCTCGATTGGTCCACCTGCTGCTGTGAACAAACTATGTCTGCGTACCTGTGATGATGTATGAAAGATCATGACCTTGGTTTTACCAAGGTTCACAGATAACCCTATGTGTCTGCAAAAGTCATCTAGGCCATGTAGATGATGCTATAGACCTTCTGCAGACTCTGAAACCAGTACAATATCATCAACATATAAAAGAATATGGACAGTGGACCTACATACCTCAGTGCCATCACCTCCCTGCTGCTGTATGAAGTCTACTATCTCATCAATGTAGAGACCAAAGAGCGTTGGTGAAAGAGGGCACCCTTGCTTCACCCCGATAGTGCTAGCAAGTGGATCAGATAAGCCCCTTGGACATCTGACTCTACCAGATACTCTCTCGTATAAGGCGTAGATCCCCCATATCATCACCTCTAGAGCTCCGATATCAAGTAGTCGTCTGAAGAGTCGTTCCCTGGGCACAGTGTCGAATGCTTTGCGGAAGTCCACAAAGCAGCAATATAATCTCCTCTTCCTCACCCTTGCCTGGTCGATCAGGCATTTGAGAGTGAAGATGTGGTCAATGGTAGAGTAATCTCGTCTAAAACCTGCCTGTCCTGGAGCCCTGATACCCTTCCTCTCAGCGAGAGTACTCAACTCTGTATCTAGTACTGTCCCATATAACTTGGCCAATATAGGGCCCAACATGATCGTCCGGTACGTAGTTGGATCCATAGTATCACCTGACTTATGAATGGGCACTATGGTGTGCTCAGTCCACGAGTTAGGGAACCCTTCAACCAATGCACGGTTGAAGAGGTGGGCAATGAGTGGTGCGAGAGTCGTGCCTCCGTAGATGAGGTGCTCTGCCTGTAAACCGAGGTGGTCATGGGGCCTGCCATGCTGTAGACGGGCAATAGCGGGTCCCACCATAGTGGGTGTGAAGAAGTTAGAGGTAGTGGGACGTGAGCTCTGCAGCCTCGGAATGGGGGGCTGATCTAGGATCTCGTATAAGCTCCGTGCATAGCTATGCCAAGTGCTCGGGTCTCTGATGGGTGTCTGCTGTCTCCTCTCTCTCAAATGTCGCCATGCCACTGCACTGTCTCGACTCATGAGCAAATGGTAAATATCTCAGTATTGTCTCTCCTCCCATTCTCGCCGTTTGCGGCGAGTAAGGCTCTGCATGCGACGCTGTGCCTGTGTGTGTGTAATATCCCCTGTATGCTCTAAAATCCGTAGATGCTTCCACAGCTCACGACAATCTGCATCATACGAGTGGTTCTGGGGCATGGATCTTGTGTGTGGAGTGTGTATATGTGTGCGGTGTGGGAAGCTGTGGAGAGCTGAGTTCTGTAGGATGGTGGTGATCTGTGATGTGTGTCCAAGGGTGAGAGTGGATCGAGGGAGAGTACGTGGGTGTGTAAATGGTGTGCATAAATGTGTGAGAGCTCATGTGTGAAGTGTATCGTGGTGTAAGTCTCCGTGGGTGGGGGACGGTCTAATGGAGTAGGAGATGAAAGTGTGAATGTGATAAATGTATGGTCAACACCAAGTGGTCGTGGTCCAATACTAAGTGAGGGGATGAGTGAAGCTCTAGAGATGGTACCCAAGATATAGTTGAATGTGCTGTCACCTCCCCCGTGGGGGAAGCAAGTAAATCCGCCCGAACTTGGCCAACAGTGCATCCCTTTATATATAACCAGATGGTGTCTGCTACCCAACTCAAATAGATGTCTGCCATATCCGGTGGCATCCTGACCCATATCTGCTGACACTCTACTGGTGCTGACACTCTACTGGTGCACATCTCCTCTAGATCTCTCCCCCTCATAAGATGTGGATGATCCATGTCGTATGCCTCGCACTGACGTGACTGGGTGCGGCCATTGAAGTCCCCCATAAGGAAGACTTCACCTAAGGTGCTGTAATGCAGTATGTCGTCCGAAAGTGATGTGTATGGTGAGTCTCTGTCTCGAATCGATCCTCCAAGGTCCTGTCCTGCATAACGGGATCCACCTGGTGGAAAGAAGCATATCGCAATGTAAATCAAGCTAGCTGGTGCTATCTCCATGCGGACCCACATGTATCGTGCCTCCTCGTCTCTCTTGATGATATGGATCCAGCTCTGTATCTCCTGTCTAAATATGATGGCAACACCCCCTGATCCGGGTGCTGTACTCTGTCTCATCATGGTCCTGAATGCAGATTCCCAATGAAAACCTGCAATGCGTGGCAAGCCTCTCTCTGGGCTCTCATGTGTCTCTGTAATGCAAACAAAGTCATGTGATTCTAGGATCTCCTCAAGTCTATCTGATCGTGTCCAAAGTGCCCCGTTGCAATTCCACACTCCTCCTCTGAGTGGTGTCTCCGGATGTACTGATGTCTCATAGGCCGTGTGGCCCTATTTGATAGGGCGTCCGTCTATGAAGATCTTACCATCCCGATAAAAGGCCTTCCTTCCCTCTCGACGCGCCTGGAGTATCTGCGGCATGCAAGAAAGTCTGTGTGCTACCTGCATCCTCGTGAGGTCCTCGTCCATGTAGAGGGTGCCGCCTGGTAATCCCCGTAGTATTGATCGACGTCTAAAAAAGGCGATCCGTGTCTCCTCGGAGCTCATATGAAGGATGAGTGCTCGCGAAGGAGACGTATCCCTCCAAACCCTCCATGCGCATGTGAAGGGCATGTTCTCGTACCGAGGAGACGACAAATATCGGTGGCGTTAGCTTCTGGTGAGGCTCCCTCATGTAGACTTGTAATCCAAATGTGGAGTCTTCGAATGTGTCGAAGTCTCTCCTCCTCGAGTGTATCCTTAACTCGTGTGAGTTCTTCCTTCTCGAGAGAGAGAGAGAGAGAGAGAGAGAGAGAGAGAGAGAGAGAGAGAGAGAGAGAGAGAGAGAGAGAGAGAGAGAGAGAGAGAGAGAGAGAGAGAGAGAGAGAGAGAGAGAGAGAGAGAGAGAGAGAGAGAGAGAGAGAGAGAGAGAGAGAGAGAGAGAGAGAGAGAGAGAGAGAGAGAAAGAAAGAAAGAAAGAAAGAAAGTCATATTAACGTCTTCTGGAGGCCAAACTTGGCCTATGAGACAAAAACCATGTACAAGTGTAGTAACCCTGTGTAGAAGATAAAATGAAATAAAAAGTATATCGCTACACAAAGCTATATAGGGCTGGAAAAGGCTGGGGAGATGTGGCTCTGACTCTGCAGATAGTGGCCACCTAATACATGGGGGGGGTCCAAAATGTGAGTAAAACGCCCTAGCTACTAGTGATGGGTGGAGGTGGGTGTAGTATGTGGTACATCGGTGGTCGTCTGAGTGCCTCCTGAAGGAAGACAACCCAGGGGGTGGTGGTACGCCTATGCTCCATCATGTGGTCGTAGGCAATCCTGATGCGTGAGATATCCTCCTGATATAGTCGTGGTCGACGATATCCGCCCATGCGTGGTCGGCGCTGTGCTCTCTGTGCTGCTGCCTGGTGGAGCGTGAGCCCTATAGATGGACCTCTCTGATGTAGCTCAACTCGCTGAAAGAACTGGGTAATGGTTTGCTGGGTACTCACCCGTGTCTGATGCATGGGCTGTAGTGACTGCTCTCGCCTCTCGTATGCTGCTGTGAGAAAGCGTCCCAAGCGTCTCTGGTCTCCCATAGTCATGCACAGCTGGAATGACTCCTCGATCTGGAACTGTGCTCGTAGGTCTATGTATGCTGGACATCTGATAACAAAATGCTCTTCACTCTCTACCTCTGTCTGGCATACTGGGCACCACCTCTCCTCACGGGGGACTCCCCTGGACCGACCCCTCTCAATCTCGAGCTGATGTGATGAAACCCGGAGCTGCCCAATGACGACTCGTGGGTGGTGGGGAAGGTAGGTCTGCATGTATCTCGGAATCTCGATGAAGCCCGTGCCCGATATATGTAGAAAATGCTCGCGGTAGTAGAGCATTTTCGGTGGCAATGTACCCCTAGGGCTCACCCATGTCCTCTGTATGTATGTATGCCATATCTCCTGACGAATGATCCTATTCCTCTCTTGATGAGAGAGCGAGTAGGTGGGTGCATGAGAGTCGTACTGTAGTGGTGGTAGCCTGTCTATGTCAAAGCCATGGTGGGCAAGCCAGTCTCGTGTCTGTGCAAGAGAGAGAGAGAGAGAGAGAGAGAGAGAGAGAGAGAGAGAGAGAGACCCGGTGAGATCATGGTGACCTAGGGACTCTCAATCCGCGTCCACATCGCCTCCGTGATCCCTGGTGCCCATACTGCCGCTGCGTACATTAATGCGGGTGTCACGAGAGTATCAAAGAGCCACCCCTTAGTCCGGGGCTCTTGAAAATGTGCCTGGAAGCAGCGTCTCTCCAATCCTGCAAGTGCCGCATAGCCTCGCGTCAATCTATCTCTCGCTCCCTGTGCCATGGAGAATACCCCTGTGCTGCCCGAGAAGGCGACACCTAAGTAGACATAGGAGTCCACTACCTCTATCTGTCCTCTAGCTCCGATGAAAGAGGCACGATGGCGTAGTGTCCTGGAGGTATGGAAGATAATGACCTTGGTCTTGCCAAGGTTCACTGTGAGTCCTCTCTCCATGCAGAAGGTATCGAGGGCCTGTAAATGTGACTCTAGTCCCTCCTGTGACTCTGAAAGCATGGCAATTTCATCAGCATATAATAATATGTGTACTGACGTACCTCCGAGGTCTCCTCCTAGCCCTCCTGCTCGTTGTATATAGTCCGTGATCTCGTCGATGTAGAGACCAAAGAGAGTGGGTGAGAGAGGGCAACCTTGTTTCACACCGATGGTGCTAACAAGCCTGTTTGATAGGCCGCCGGGAAGCGCACCTTGCTTGTGAATCGTGCATACAAAGCATGGATGGCCCATAGCATGTTTGATGGTATCTGTAACTCCTGGAGTCTCCGTAGTAGTCTCTCTTGAGGGACCATGTCGAAGGCTTTGCGGAAATCCACAAAGCAACAGTATAGTCTCCGCTTCCTCGCCTTCGCGCTCTCAATCAAGCAACGAAGTACGAAGATATGGTCGATAGTGGGAAAAGTGCGACGGAAGCGTGCCTGACCGGGTGCTCTGATCCCAGCTGGCTCAGCGTGCGTACTGAGCTCTGCCTCTAGTTCTGCCCCATAGATCTTGGCCAGGATGTGGCCTATCATAATAGTCCTGTAGTTCCTTGGGTCCATCATATCGCCGGACTTATGTATAGGCGCAATGGTATGCATAGTCCACGAGTCAGGTAATCCCTCAACCAAAGCACGGTTGAAGAGATGGGCGATCAGGTGGAAAACTACATCGACTGCGTATATAAAGTGTTCCCCTGTAGTCTTGTGTGGTCTGCTGAACGGCCATGCTGTAGCCTATGGATGGCCTGTCGTGGGGACGTCATATAACCTCTGGGCATAGGTGTGCCAGGTCTGAGGATCTGCTATGGGCGTAGGTGGGCGTGGCTCGCGTAGGGCCCTCCATGCAGTGGCGCAATCCCTAGTCATGAGAAGGTCAAACAGCTCTTCCTCCTGTCGCTCCTCAAAAGCTCACCACTTCCGGCGTGTGAGGGCTCGCATCTGTCGTTGTGCCTCTCTCTTTGTGATGGATCCCAAAATACTCTCTGCTCTGAGATGTTGGTATAGTCGTCTACACTCCTCATCGTACCATCTATTCTGGGGTGTATGCCCTAGCCGTGTCGGATGTGTGGTGCTGTGGGTGGTGTATGGGAAACTGAGAGTAGCAGATGTGTGGAGGATCGAGGAGAAGTGGGCGGTGAGGGTATCCAATGGGGCGGAGGGATCAAGGGAGTAGATGCGCTCTCGAACATGGGAACTATAGATATGTGCTAACTCATGTCTAAAGTGAATGGTGGTATGGGCATGTTGCGGTATACATATGTGATGTCTTGGATCAATTGGAAAGACAAAATGTGCTAGAAATAAAAATTGATGCTAATAGAAGGAAAATCCGAGTCTCCATAACGTGCATGTCTCAATCTCTAGTGGGTGTGATGAATCCTAAGCTGGCCAATCCTAAAATTGATGCTAATGGCGATATACATATGTGCTAGCTCATGTCTAAAGTGAATGGTGGTATGGGCATGTGGCGGTATACATATGTGATGTCTTGGATCAATTGGAAAGACAAAATGTGCTAGAAATAAAAATTGATGCTAATAGAAGGAAAATCTGAGTCTCCATAACGTGCATGTCTCAATCTCTAGTGGGTGTGATGAATCCTAAGCTTGCCAATCGCTACTGTCGAGCTATGGTGCATGTATGTGTCCATGTAGTGTGGTCTCTAGATGAACCGATCTGCTAGAAAGTTCAAGAATTGGTCACAGTAGTGTGACAATCTGGATCCTAAGTTGGAAGTAAACCATGTCCATCTAGTGTAGAGCTGCCAGAGATCCTGCCTGAGCATAGTGTTCCTCTCACTACATGAGAGGCGGATATGGGGATAATCTGAGTCATACTAGAAGGGTGGTAGCTTGTCTATGTCCGATCCGTAGCACTCAAACCATGTTCTGACCTGGCAATACTAGGCTCTCTCATACCTTGGGGCAGAAATCAATATTGCTGCCTCAAATGCCTTGCATGTAAGTCTATCAGTTGGGAGCTCCCTCATCCTCTAAATGAAACATATAGTTTAGAATAGTGCCTCTACTGCCATGGGAGGAGAGGCCATCTCTACCTTGATGATATCGTGTTGTAGTGAGTGTATCTGAAGAAATAGTTGTGAAATCATCCGTGCCTGTGCTCTCAAGTGCACTGCATAGGGTGGATGTGAGACCCGGAGCCCAAACGATTGCTGCATACATCATAGATGGTGTGGCTAATGTGTCAAATAGCCACTCCTTCGTACAGGGCTCCTGGAAGTGTGCTTGACGACATCTTTGCTCTAACATGGCCAAAGATGCATATCCTCATGTGACCCTATTTGTGACAACCTGTCTCGTACTGAAGGGACTAGGTAGACTCGTGAATGTAATTCTTAAGTAGACATATGAAGTGACCACCTCTATTGGTGCCCTTCTCCTCTGAAGCCCGTTGCATTCCTCACCATAGGAGAGGTGTGGAAGATCATGACCTTGGTCTTACCAAGGTTTATTGTCAACCCCTTTTGTGTACAAAACTTATCCAAGGCTCCTTGATGGTGCTGTTACCCCTCAGTGGACTCTGAAAATACAATATCATGTACAATAGAACGTGTACTGGTGTACATGCGAGGTCTCCTCCATCTCCGCCAGTATGTACCGTTATGGGCATATATGGGGCATCATGTATTGGTAGCAAAAGGGCTGTGGATTATTATGCAGGGTATTGAAAAATGCCGAACTACACCTGCAAATGCAGTTATTGAAGGTGACGCAGATGGTGTTGAAGATGATGATCTTCAGATTCCTGTTCGTGTTGCGGTTTGTGCTCCACATGCTACAAAGAAACTTCGTTGGGATTGTAGAGATGCTCAGGCATATGCCATTATCCCTCACATTCACTCTTGCAAGACAACAAAGGATGCTTGGGATACTCTTATTCCAGGTAGGAAATGAGGCTCATGTTGCTTATCTCCGAAAACAATTGGAGAGTGAGCACATGAATGGAGGAGATTCCATGAACATTTTTTTGACAAAGATTAAAGATCTAAAGGAGCAGTTGATTTATGCTGATGAAGTTTTACTAGATGGTTCACTTCTTGAAACTGTTCTTAATGGACTTCGAGATTCATATCAGAGTTTTGGTTCTACTGTTGGTTCTTAATGGTCTTCGAGATTCATATCAGAGTTTTGGTTCTACTGTTGGATTGATGATAAAAGACAATTCAAATGCCTTAACATTTGAAGAGTTAGTCTTTGCTTTGTTGCAATAAGTCCAGTCAAGTCAGAACAGGTCTATTATGCGTGTTGCAGATCAAGGTTTCTTAGCTAGTTAGAAGGGCAAAGGTAAATGGAGCTTATCTACTACTGAGCAGTCGTGCATCCATAGATGAGATGCTCTGCCTATAAACTGAACTGGTCATGGGCCCTGCCATGCTTTATTTCAGATATAGTATTGAACAAAGAGAAATGGAGCTGGATTTTAGAAGAAGAAGAAGAAGAAGAAGAAGAAAAAGAAGAAGAAGAAGAAGAAGAAGAAGAAGAAGAAGAAGAAGAAGAAGAAGAAGAAGAAGAAGAAGTTAGTTTCAGTTCCCTGGGATGAATGAGTCTGAAATGACATTAGTATCATTTGACTAACATTGTTGAGCGAATGACACCAGAATTAATCTTATAGGGTTTCGTGGAATAGATTATTTTGAGTTATATCTAATCTTTTTGTCTTTGTTTCTATTTGAAGCAGTTTTCTAAGGTAAGATTTTTATAACCTGAGGAAAGATAACTATTGATAGAATATGTGCACATAGACCTAATTTCTAAACCAAGAGATTAAGATTGATTAGAATTCAAATTGTTCAGGGTGTAAGAGTATTGAAAAACAAAAAGGGAAATTAATAGAAATAGTTTGGAGACACTCAAATTGGATGCAATACCTATAGTCAGTCGTGTTTTAATGCATACTTCCTTATCTTGTTGCATGCTGAAAATTTTCTAGGTTCTATCTGTAACATTGGATGACTGGACAAGTGATCAAATTGAGACGATGTTGGCTGTTGGTGGAAACTTATCTGCTAATTCAATATATGAAGCTTACATTCCTGAAGATACGGTGAAACCTTCTCCAAATGCGTCTGTTGATGAACGTGTAGACTTCATAAGGTAACTTGCTTATTGATAAATAAAGAACTGTGGAGATTCATGTTCTGATCAGTTTGGTTTAGGCGCAAGTATGATTACCAGGAGTTTGTGAAGCCGAATTTGCGAATAAGCTCATCTAAATCATCAGCTTCAAGACGTTCAACTCATTCAGATAATTCCTTTAGAGACAGCTTATCAAGAAAGTCAAACTCCGGAATCTCTTACACGGTTTGTGATTGTTGCTTTCTTTAGACGAGCATGCTAGATATATGCAAAACAAACTTTGTTTAATTTGGCATCTGATGACACTAATTTCATATTGCGGTTTATTTCTTGCTGTTTGGAGGCCTGTTATAAAATGTTTTCTTTTGTCAACAAAGTCATTTTGTAATTGATGTTAATATGTTTCCCATTATGTATGCATGCACAGACACAGAGACACATGCAGAGGCAAAATTGCAGAGAGACATGCATAGACCGATCCATAATATCAGAAAAGATGTAATGCTGTGATTGGTTGTGTCCGCAAGAGAGATAATAGAGTTCATTGAGATTATTTTACTTACTGCTGACTTTTCTAGTGCCAACTTCCAATGTTTCATACTTCTTTTCTTACAAACATTTGGTGGTAGTAGACTAATCCTGCCAACCTTTGTGAATGTGTCTGTGTACGTTAGCTTAGTTGGTTGGGCCCATCGCCTCTAAAGGCTGGGGCTGGGTTTCAACCCTTATGGACTGCAGCTGGACAGCCCTTACCATTTGAGTAGATGTTAAATCAGCCCCTACCAGGGACTGATGGGCCATCGGACTACACAGTTCAAACCAGTTATCTCGCCTAGCATTAGTTTTGTCCCTTCTCAGTGTCTACCTTATGGGCCTTCGGGCTTTGTATCTTAGTAGTTGCTAGGCATCTAACCCTGCCTTGTGGGATTCGGGGGTCCCATGGGTGATATGCCTGCCTTTCGTTGTACTTTCAAATTAATTTAAGTTAATCCGGAAGAGTAGATTTCAATGATTGAACTTCCTTAAGAAAAAAACCTTTGTGACTGTGTGTTCTTCATTCCCTATTTTTAAGGCATGACATTTTGCTAATGCTTCCTGATATGAAGACAATGCCATTGCTTTCAGACATGCTAGTGATTAGAGTACTTCTAACTACAAAGTTATCCCTTAGGCTTTTCCTGAAGCAACCCAACTATGCTAGAAAGATGGCTGAGGATGGCAAGTATCTATGGAAAAGAGAAATCTCATGCTCAGCCGTATTGACGTGGGCAGTGAGCTAACAAGATATCTTAAACCAATCTTCTAATCAAGCATTTGATCCAATAAACTTAGTTTTAAATATTGTGCTAGAGACGTTGGTTATAGCAGGGCAAACTGACTATCGTTCTAATGTATTCCTGGTCTGGTGTAAAGGAAATCCTTAAAAGACTGAATACAACTGAATTTAAGAACACCTGAAGTGGGAGTACAAGATGGCAAATTCAGATACCATTGTATGAGGGTGAACAGCTAACAGATGTTGAACCAATGTGGAGCTGAGAATCTCACAAGTACAAAGATTACATCTTGTCTAGCCATTTGATGTAAGGCTTAATTTTAAACATAATGCACTGTATTTTTCTCGCCTTGATGACCTTCATCTGCTATTAATTTCATTTGGAGACTTAGGAATGATTCTCAATACAAACCACATCAAGGGATGAGGTTCTTTGAAATCTCAGTGTAGATTCTCACCTGACTGACAGTATCTTCCCCTAAAAATTCCCTAAGAGGTCAGTTTTCAAGATTTGAAAGAGAAACCTTAACCTTGTTTTTACTTAGGTCAATCTCATGCTGATGAGAATCCTCTAACAAACTCATCGGACACTTGGCAAAAACACTGTTTTAAAAATATAATGGTATTAGAAAAGAGATCATAGAATCTAGAGGTGTCCTGCCCTCCATCAGTAAATGCTCTCCCTTTCTATCTGGGGACCCACAGAGGGTCCTGACGTATGCAGTCGGTGTTAACATATTGAAGGAGATGAAAGTGTCAATAACCCATTTATTGACTTCCAAGACCTCTCCTTCGAGGTGAACTCTCGCACCTCTTCACTCCTCAGTCCTCATTATACTACCTATTGTGGGGCATACTCACATATCTTGGTAGTCACTTTAAGTATATGTGTAAATATGCCCCAAAAAAGATCGATAGATGAATAGATACATAGATAGATAGATACTATGCATAATGGAGCTGATATTCTATATAGTCTTGTGGTTGACTAACATGAGCTTAAAATTGCACCTTCATTTGAGAGTGAATTAGGGGTTTGGCTGGGTTTAGTTTTGCAAATTGATTTTGAGAAATCTTTTGATCGTATTCGATGGGATTTCATTGCCATTGTGCTTTAAAAACTTGGCTTTGGAACTATATTCTACCGACCGATTTATTCCATGAATCTCCAAAAAGCTGCAGTCCAGAGGGTGCATGAGAGGAGGTAATATGCATAATAAATCTGCCTACCTGGCCATTATAGATGCAAAATTCCAAGACCATCCCTAACCCTTGGCTGACATACATAATCCCATGCCAAGATCACCAGAGCATGATTGTGCTTGTTATTCCACAAGTAAGTTCTTTAATAAGCGGTCAAAGCTCTGAAGATGACACTTCTTTGAGTCCAAGAGCAATAAATAATACATAACAAGGCTGCAAGAAAGCTTTTACAATGCTTATCTTTGCATGCAATGGCCATTGCGGAACATGCCACCGATCCATTTTACACTTGATTTTGCACTATATCCAATCAATTTTATCCTTGATGGAAACATAAACACGTAGAGGATATCCGAGATGCCGAAAGACAGTTCCTTTGCCAATTTTAGTCCCTTGCCAGCGAATGGATTGAAAATTTGTCGTATAAATATTAACAAGCGTCGATTTTCCGGTATTGATATGTAGGCCTGATGCCTCAGAGAAAGGATTCAAAGGACCCATAATATTTTGAACATTTTCATCTCTTGCTTTTGTGAAAATAAGGTGTGATCCACAAATCCAACTTAGATCTGTTGAGTCCCATACGATGAGATGCCTTGAATACAATTCAAGTTCATTCTAGCCTCCAGCAAGTAAAACATTGGCGTGGAAGCTAACTCATAAAAAAGAGGACTTATTGGGCAGCCTTGATGCATAGAATGCTCAGTGGGGAAAGATGCAGAGCCTTCCATTTATCTCCACATGGGAGGGAGTGTTTGGTCCCATCAAATGCAGTCGAAAGCCTTCTCAAAATCAATGTGCATACCAACCACTTCGAGAGCGGAGGCAACTCTATGTTCCATCATGATCTGGGACAGAAATATATTATCGTAAATTGATCTTTTATGAAGGCACCCAATGTCAAAGGGATGAACTATGTTATGGATAATCGGTTTTAGCCTTAACACAAAGATTTTGGCTCTAATCACCAATCCGCTTTGGAACATCCAACTTGGAGATAAGTTTGATTTTGCCCCGCTTGAATGAATAAGGCCTCTTTTGATCCCTCAATATTTCATTGCAGACGTCAAGGATCAAGGTTCTAAGAGACGACCAAAATGGCACCACAAATTCTTTATTGATACCATCCATTCGTGGAGTTTTCCTGTTCTTAAGAGATTGTAGAGCCTTATGAACTTCCTCTTCTGTTATACATTTTTCACAGTTAGCAACCACTTGAGAATCAAGAATTTGTGGAGTGTAAACGAGGGAATCTTGAACAGAGGCAAACCAAGTATCGTCAGTCCGAAACGATGCAGCAAACAAGTTTCTAAAATGTTATGTAGAAGCATCAGCTATGGAGTTTCCATCATGGAGGGATACTCCATCAACCTCAAGAAGGGAGATAGCATTGTTCACACGTTTGGTACGTAAGGAGTCAAAGAAACATTTAGAGTTAGCATGGAGATCATTAACTTCCGTACAGCTAGCTCGAACTTTGGCAGACTGAATAGCATTGTTTTCAATGCTATTCAGTGTGCCAAAGTCCCCTCCCTGCTGTCGTATGAAGTCCATAATCTCATCAATGTATAGACCAAAGAGAGGGCACCCTTGCTTCAACCGTAGTGCTAGCAAGTGAGTCGGATAATCCACCTGGACATCTGACTCTACTAGATACTCTCTCATATAAGGCATAGATCCCCCATATCATCTCATCTGGGACTCCGATATCGAGTAGGCGTCTGAAGAGCCATTCCTTGGGAGCTGTGTTGAAGGCTTTGCGGAAGTTCACAAAACAGCATTATAATCTCCTCTTCCTCACTCTTGCCGGGTCGATCAGGCATCTTAGAGTGAAGATGTGGTCAATGGTAGAGTAATCTCGTCTAAAATTTGCCTGTCTTGGGGCCCTGATACCCTTTCTCTCTGCAAGAGTGCTCAACTCTGTCTCTAGCATTGTTCCATGTAATTTGGCCAGTGTGCGGCCAATCATAATCGTCCGATATGTAGCATCTGCTCACGTCTCTCATATGCTGCCCTGATGAAACGACCCATCCTCCACTGGTCTCATGTGGTCATGCACAATTGGAGTGACTCCTCAATTTGAAACTGTGCTCATAGGTTTGAGTACGCTAGGATCTCGTAATCAAGTGCTCCTCACTCTCTATCTGTGTATGGCATACTGGGCACCACCTCTCTTGTCGGGGGACTCCTCTGGCGCGACCTCTGTCGATCTCAAGCTCATACGATGAAACTCAAAGCTGCCCAATGACAACACGAAGGTGGTGTGGTAGGTAAATCTGCATGTAACATGGGGTCCCAATGAAGCCGTGATCCGAGATCCATAGGAAATGCTCATGGCAGTAGAGCATTTTTAGTGGCAATGGATCTCTCATGCTGATCCATGTCCTCTATACGTATGGATGCCATATCTCCGAACGGATGATCCTATTCCTCTCCTTGTGGGAGAGCGAGTAGGTGGGGGCATGGGAGTCATATCATACCGGTGGTAGTCTGTCGACATTATGTCAAGTCCATGGTGGCCAGCCAATCTCGTGTCTGTGCATACCATGAGGTGTCCCCCGCCAACACCATGTCGCGTGATGCCTGGAAAGCTCTGTAAGTGATGCACTTTCTATCCATGCCCCGGATCATGTGTAATAAGCATACTGTCTTGAAGAGTGCCTCTACTAGCATCCGTGGTGCAGCAAGCTCTGCTCGTATGATATCATGGGGTACTGAGGGTTTGCTGCAGATGAGTTTGGCAATCATGAGAACCTCCTGTCTTTCCATCACTGTCCATGCTGATGCTGATAATCGTGGCCCCCATATGGCTGCTCCATACATAAGTGCTGGGGTAACCAGAGTGTCGAAGAGCCACCCCTTTGTGTGGGGCTTTTGAAAGTAGGCCTGGTGGCACTATCTCTCCATCAAAGCTAATGCTGCATATCCTCATGTGATGCGATCTCGGGCTGCTTGAGACATGGAGAAAGCCCTTGAGGCTGCTGTGAATGTCTTGGCCGGTATACAATACATACACTATAGTCTGTAGTATATACAGATCAGTACACTATATCATACATGGATCATACACACAGGAATGATTCTGAAATTTTAAGAACACTGCAGTCTACAACATGGTATAGCACATCATGATATATAAAAAAATAAGACTTGAGAGTCGAGACTCCATACTAAAATCTAGAGTGTGATTTGTGCTGTTTGTAGGGCCTAGGCTGTAGCTACCGTCTACAGTGAAGGGCAGACCAGGGCTCTTTTGTGCTCATAAAATTGAGGCAGCAGCACATAAAATCTGAGAGAAACCATATGAAAAATGCATATAAACTAGGACACCTGCAATGGTCACCTCACAAAAGGATTTCTGATGCCAAGTCACTATCAAGTAAGGAACAAGGTAGGAAAAAGGTACCTAACGTGTCAGAATCCAACAATGCGCTTATTTATGAAAGATCAAAACCTGGTTTTACCAAGGTTTCGCTGATGTATGAAAGATCAAAACCTTGGTATTACCAAGGTTCAATGATAGCCCTCTGTGTGTGCAGAAATCGTCTAGGCCGTGTAAGTGATGTTGTAGACCCTCCTCAGACTCTGAAACCAAGACAATATTGTCAGCATATAAAAGAATGTGGACCGTGGTCCCTCGTACTTCAATGCCATCTCCTCCCTATTGCTGTACAAAGTCCACTATCTCACCAATATATAACCCAAAAAGTGTGGGTGAGAGAGGGCACCCTTGCTTCACCCAGATGGTGCTAGCAAGTGAATCCGATAGACCACCCAGACATCTCACTCTACCTGATACTCTCTCATATAGGGTGTAGATCCCCCATATCATCTCCTCTAGAGCCGTGCTATCGAGTAGACAACTGAAGAGCCGCTCCCTGGGAACTGTGTCGAAGGCTTTGCGGAAGTCCACAAAGCAACACAATAATCTCCTCTTCGTCATTCTTTCATGATCAATCAGGCATCTCAAAGGGAAGATGTCGTCAATGGTAGAGTAATCTCGCTTGAATCCCTCCTGTCCTGGATCTTTGATACCCTTCCTCTCGGCGAGAGTGCTCAACTCTATCTCTAGTACCGCTCCATGTAATTTGGTCAATGTGGGGCCAATCATGATCGTCCGATATGTGGCTGGATCCATAACATTGCATGACTTATGAATGAGTACAATGGTGTGCTCAGTCCATGAGTTAGGGAACCCTTCAACCAGTGCACAATTGAAGAGGTGGGCAATGAGTGGTCCTAGAGTCGTCCATCTATATATGAGATGCTTTGCTTGTAAATCGAACTGGTCATGGGCCCCGCCATGCTATAGATGAGAAATGGTGCGGCTCATCATAGCCGGTGTGAAGAGATAAGAGGTAGAAGGGAGTGAGCTCTGTGGGTTTGGGATAGGGGGCTAGTTTGGGATCTTGTATAGGCTTTGTGCATAGCTATGCCAAGTGCTCGTGTCTCGAATGGGTGTTTGCTGTCTCTTCTCCTTCAGACGTCGCCACTCCACTCCATTGTCGTGACTCACGAGCAAGTGATAAATATCCCAATACTATCTCTCCTCCCATTCTCGTCGCTTGCGACTAGTAAGGCTCTGCATACAGTGCTGGCCTGTCTGTGTAAATTTGTAATATCCCCTCTATGCTCTAATATCCTGAGATGCTTCCTTAGCAACGACAATTTGCATCATACCAGCCGTTTTGGGGCATGGATCCTGTGTGTGAAGGTGTGTGTGTGTGCGCGATGTGGAAAGCTGTGTAGAGGTGAGTCATGTAGGATGGTGGTGGTATGTGGCGTGAGTGTGTCGAAAGGTGATAATGGGTCAAGAAAGAGTAGGTGGGTGTGTAAGTGGTGTGCGTAAACATGTGAGAGCTCATGTGTGAAGTGTATCATGGTATGTGGCGTAATGAATGGCGTGGGATCTAATGGAATAGGAGATAAAGTGTGAATGTGATAAACGTGTGGCCAGTGCAGAGTGGACATCGTCCAATACTAAGTGAGGGAATAAGTGAAGCTCTTGAGATGGCACCCAAAATGTAGTCTACCGTGCTCTCTCTTCCCCTTGTGAGGGAAGCAAGTAAGTCCACCTGAGCCTCGGCCAGCGGTGCATCCCATTATATCATAGTACAAAGTGAGTTTTAAAAACGGGTTTTAAATTGTTTAGTACGTAGGGTACTAAAAAAATGAAAATAGAAAACGAGTATTATATTTTGTCTCAACATTATTATTATTTTCAAATAAACCATGAATAATGCAGGTGTAGCATTCATTTACATATCTAGTGCTATAAACACATAAAAAACTTAATCTACAACCTTATAGAACTTAGAAGACATTACTAGAGTAGAATGTATGTATGAATGATGAATTGTGAATGTCATGACTCAAGTCTCATACAAAAATGGTAAAACCATGTCTCAAGTCTAAATCCAACAAGATACATCCATGCTCCAAATGATGACTATCACACTATGTGCAAAAAATGTGAAGCATGCTATACAAACTAAATTCTAAGATGACTCTGCGATGTCTTCGGTAGAGACATCTTCTATGGGCTCATCATCAAATGTACTAGTATGTGAAGATGTACTATCTGAGTCTGTATGTCCAAATGTAGTTGCAATCTCTGCAATCTCTTGTCCCTAGTCATCATCTCCACTAGAAAATGAGGCTGAATCTTACTCCAATCCTCTCGAACAAGTGGATGATCTCTCCGAGTGGTAGAGGATCCACCACCCCTTCCACGACGTGGTCCGCCCCTTCTTGAAACATACTTGTGTGGATGTCGGCTAGTAGATGGTAATGATGGATCACCTACATAAACAATGATTATATATATATATATATATATATATATATATATATATATATATATATATATATATATATGTATGTATGTATGTATGTATGTATGTATGTATGTATGTATATATATATATATGTATGTATATGTATATACATGTACATATACATATATATACATATACATATATATATATATATGTATATGTATATGGGTACTTGTGTTACATCTGAATCTTAGTAAGTATTATAAATTTATAATTTACTCAGCCCTTCGAGTGAGGCTACGAGTCTATCATACAAATCTTTGAGATTTGTCTGCAAGCATGGCAAAGATATCCCTCTCTTTCCGAGGGATTTGAGGAATATCTCTGACTTTACCAATATCAACTAGATCAACATTTACTTGTAAAATTCAGTTTTTTTTATCACATTTGAGTCTAGACTCTTGAGTATAGCCTATATAGTATAGGGTATATAAATAGCTTTAACTTTTCATAAAACTTCAAAGTTAGAACTTACTTGTAGTGGGGCTATGTTGATCCCTTTAGTCTCTAACAACTTGAGGTTACAATGGCAATAAACCAATCTCTCAAGTTGTTGACTCAATCTATTACTTTTTTTTTTTTTTTTTGGGGTATGGAATAGAGCCATGTACTCAAGTCCCTCTTCGCAGGACCTATGCTACAATCTTGCGAAAGAATTCACAAGGGTAATCTTTGTTGTGATTCATGAAAAAAATAATAGATCATGATTCATAAAAAATTGGAAAATCGATTCAAATGGTAAAAATACTTATCAATAGTGGAGTGCTCACTCCATATTTCTCCCACCATGTGACCGGAGCAACATGGTTCTCGCGTTAGCGTGCATTGGGCTGTCCAAAGTAGCGCTCCATGCTACGGAGTTGCAATCTCTCACTCTCTAAGTGCGACAAAATACCAACATCAGTGTCGCTTCATCGCATGATGTAGTCAATCCAACTATCTTATAGCTCAATGTCTTTAAATTGTGACTTACTTCTCCATAATGGATGAAGAATATGAGCAAGGGCATGGATTGGTTTATGCAACCAATCTCATCTTTTTCTCACTGCATCACATAAAGTGGTCTTCCTATATAATAAAAAATGAAGTTATATAATAAAAACATATGAATCATAATAAATTACTATTAGTATATCATATGATCAATTCACAAACTTACTCAATGTCCGAGAGTCCGACAACTTTCTGGATGCTTTCTTGTATCCGATCAATGTACTCATATACAAGACCAAGTGTGCTTCCTTCCATATCTGTGAGGCGAAGAACATTGTACACCGGCTGAATGGAAGCTACTAGCATATCTCCCTTCGTCCAAAATTCATTATCTCCCGTAACGAGCACTGACAACTCTATGAAGAGAGAGTCTCTACCTCTGACCTCTTGAATGTTGTACCAATCCTCAACCACCACCATACGTAGAAGCCCTTTTCTGACTCTAAAGACTCTATCAAGTACTATATACATGTAACAAAACTGTGTGATAGAGGGTTTCCGGAAATCCAAGGTAGAGTGGGCTCGAAAGATATTCAATACTTTTGGCTTAGTAGTGACAAATATCACTATGAATTTTGCTTTATCAAGGATCGATTTCACCCATGGAACTGCCCCAATGTCTTCCATAAACAAATCTAAGCTCTGGGATGCACATGGTATCCATGTAATCTTGGGGTATGCCTCTTCAATCATACACCTCATCGACACGTAGTTGGACCCATTGTCGGTCACAACTTGCACTACATTCTCACTTCCCACATCCTCAATGACTTTCTTAACATGTGAGAATACGAATTCACCTTTCACTACTGTGCTTGGTGCATGGGTCAGTATAACACGTAAAAGCATTGTGCCGTTGCAAGAGGACACAAGGATGTTATAAACATTCCCTCTACGAATGTTTGACCAACCATCACATAGAATAGAGCATCCATAGTTCTCCCATACAGATCTTAGGGATAACATTTCAGTCTCTACCAGCTTCGTTTGCCTTAAGAACTCAGTAGTGCGCAAGGTTTGTCCTGAAGGACCCGCCCAAGCAACACCTGTTTTATTAATGGCTTTCATTGCCCTCTTCCATGGAAGAGTATTAGCAACATTAAATGGAATGCCACAAGAGTATTAGCAACATTAAATGGAATGCCACACTGAATGAAGGGTTTGGTCAACTCTCTAGTGGCCTCTTCCATATGTTGCTTTGAAACTCATACTCTTTGTGCATGGCATTTTACTTGCACTCTGATCATGAACTTGATGAGATAGAATTTTATCATGAAGAGGCTCATTACCCGCACCCACAATGCTCTCGGATGATGGAGGCATAAACAAATTACCCACCCCTCGGCTCGATTGCAGTTGAGCAGTCAACTCCTCTATGGTTTTTTGAGGTATGGAAGTGCATTTTCCAATGCCTCTTCCTCTCAACCCAAGGAAATGACCTTTCATGCGGGATGCCGAACCACCACAAATGCCCATGCAATAATTGCATTCCCAAGAGGTGGGGCTATGAATTTTCACATGGCTACAAATGACATCGGGGCTCTACCCATAGTGAAACTTGCAAAATAAAGAAGGGCTGAAACTCTCTCTCTATGTGTCCCAAAGAGAAAGAAATCAAAGAGCTTAGAGGGCGAAAAGTTGAAACTATGAAAGAAGGGAAGAGAGTCTAGCGGGCAAGAGTATGTGCAAAAAAAGAGAAGGCAAGAGAGAGAAAAGACTTAGAAAGTGTGCAACTCAAAGTATGCATATCTCATGAGGGCTTCTCCACTCACCTCTCCACTCACTCAAAGCCCAAAAAAATGCATAGCTGGCGGGTATAGTAGACCTGAAACACGAAGAGGGTTTTTCCCCCCAAAAAAAAAGTCCAAAAAAACATATTAGGACGTCCGGATGTCCTAAACGTTTTTTAAAATGAGAAAAGAACGCGTTTTATTTTACTATATGTCGCGACGCTACGTGAGCTCAAGATCCTTTTGTCTACCATCTTGTCGATCCAAGTCGACAACACACAGAAAGTTTGTTCCTTGTTGCACCGAGCCATCGAGCTGCTCATTATGTTATATCTTGCTCTCAACTAGAGACTCTCTCTATATAAGACTTCTCATGTCTCTTCTACAAAGTGGTATAAATACTCATGTGATGCCATGTGGCATCCTTCTTCAAAAGGTGATTCTAATCTTTTGAATATTATATGACATTTCCCTCCCCTTGAAAACATTTTCGTCCTTGAAAATGTAGATGAAATGTCCATAATGGTAGAAGAAAGTGCTCGGACTCCGTTGACTCCCATATACTCTATGTACATGGTCATCTCTGTGTGTCCTTTCCCCATATCGTTCCCCTCAAAAAGCCTCATGAGAAATCATCTCAAAGGTGGGAAACCGTCTGAGTGGTGCCTACTATCTCCCATGTACTCTCCACTTCCAAACTATCACTCCCATAACGTATATCATCAACAAAATGACGTATATCATCAACAAAATGACGTAAGTCCATATGATGTATACTCTATGGAGTAATAGTATAAGAAGCAAGTGTAAAGTGCCAAGCTTATAAGCTTGACCGTACCATAATGGAGATAATAAACCATAGAATCTGCTAAAATATAGAACAAAGTCCCATAGAAAAATGAATCCAAACCCAACTAGAACTAAATGATGGATTTGCCCTCATACCACTCTAGGTCTTCCTAACCTTGAGTGTGCTCACAAGTAATAGTTTAATCTAAACTACCTTGTGAACTATGCAATTCCATTATCTAGCTCATATATAAGAATTTCTTGATAGTAAAATGCAATCTCTACATTCCATCGACCAGGAAGTCTTTGGTTTGTTATCCATTACCTCGGACTTAGTTCTATTGGAAGAGCGTCTATTGGCACTAGTGCAAACTCTAAAATTTTCTCTTCCCTTTAGTTTTCCGAGTCTCACTAATGTCAATAACTAGATTATCTCACCGAGTCATAACTCTACTCCGAGTCTCACTAATGTCAATAACTAGATTATCTCACGTAGTCAAGGGCCATCACTGGAACTAAACATAACTACTACTCTCTAGAGTCTCCATGTGAGACTCAATCTAACCATCATGATTAGTTGATCTCCCTCTTGTCTTTGATAGAAGAGTGCCACTTCTATCTAGACAACCAAAATGAGAAAGTGAACTCTCTCTGTCTCTCTCTGTATTCTCCTCTAAGGAAAAGAGCTCTAGTACTGGAATCTATTCCATTCTCCCTTTCCCTTTTAAAGAGATTCTATTGAGTTCATTTGCTCTACTCATCTATAATTGAGAACATGGATATAAGTTCTCTATACTTTTCCTTCCAAAATAGTGGAGAATCAATCTCCCATGTGAAGGAAATAAGACTGAAAAGTAGAGTAAATACATTCCTTCCAAAATAGACTAAGATATGTTTTTTAAACATATCTTCCTCTAAAGGAAAGCATACTCTATTCTTCACCTATGAAGAAATCATATTTTTCTTTCCTTTTCCTCTTTGCGAGACCAACGGTGATAAAATCACCTATCACATTCTCTATTGGAAGTATAAATCTTCTCCAAATTATGAAAGATAATTCCTAGTCCTAAGGAGATATCTACTAAGAGCTCTCCTCTGATCTTCTGAGACATGACTCCATGAATGATGAGTCCTTTTCTTCCTGGCCATAGAAGAAGAGTGCTCAAAGGGAAGTCGTTTCCACCGTCTCGTTCCAGTTGAACCTTCTTCCAATTCACGGTGTCACACTAAACCAAATATATATTCCATATATATGCAATGGAATATGTAAGTAGATCCTAACGAATCCCATATCCTAAGATCATGTCGGTGGCCTCAAACAAGTCCAATGTCATGGAACTAGTTAGTTTGGTTCTAATCAACATGTGACAATGGATATCCCTTTCTTATTCCAAACTATCTTGCTCCTAGGTACCAAGACTGAGTCTAAGTACCTCTCTGTAGATCCCGATATACATATATGTATTGGGTACCCTAACTAATTTTGACTAAGGGATCTATGCTCTAAATCATAGAGCTAGCGCCATGCCTCTGGCCTTCCTGACTATCACTTGAATCACATAAGCACTTGTTGATGCTGTCTCATGAAACCCATCTATGTGATCCCATCTAATTGGTTTCCTTAGTAGTGTAGCAGAAATGCTTCACTACTTACTCAAATGATGTGCATGAGTGAAACTAGTCACTCTTTGGGTATTCCTGATAATACCCCATAATCTCTTAATCATACTGTGAGACTCTTGTGAAGATAAGTAAATCTTAACTACCTTGGAGATTATCATAAATGTATTGTATCTCCTATGCCTGTATGCAACTTCCCATAACCTATAGGATTGCTTGTGCACATTCCTAATAGTGAAGGCATATCCCCTTTCCTTTAGGAATCCTATGGTCTAAATCCATAAGGATTATGTGTATGGATCCTATTACTAATGAAGTTGCCTTATCTATAATGCTTTGATGGTCTTAAGTCCTTCAAGTACATGCATACAAGCATGCTGATACCTTAATGATGTTTGCGGAGAAGGCACGTTAACATGCCATAACATTCTTATCTAAAGGTAAGTGCCTATATAACTCGATGAGATGGGAAAAATTTTGACAGCGTTTCCCCAAGAAAATGGAGTCCCAAAAAATTTTAACCATAAACTCAATGACACACAGACTATTTAATATAACATAGGGCTTGGCAAGCCCATGGCATGCACGCTATATACTCATACATGGACTCCATAACCTGCAAAAACATAAAAAACAAATGCTAGCAACAATCTCTTTGTTGCATAACCATGCAGTTCTTGCAACCATCTTTCTTGCAAACAATCAAAAGTGTACTCCGAACACGTTGATCTATACTTTTAGAATGAAAACAATGATAAACTTCGATGTATGCATTCCAATCCATGCATGTATATATAGAACATGCCATAACATAAAGTAAAATGCATGAAATATAAACCATACGTCCCTGAATGGTTTGCTATTGGAATTGCTTGCATCCAATCCTTTTCAATGAGCTTCAAGACCTCTACACCTTCCTCTTCAGATCTTAACATAAACTTTGAAGTATCCGGAAACATCGGATTACTTCTCAGAACATAAAGCATGGTCAAATGATTACCAAAATAATGCAAATTTACCCAAAAAATGCATATGTAATTCTTCTTTAGACCTGCAAAGACTTTTTTAAGACCTATAAATTATCATAAAAGGAAATATATATCATGTGCGAGTGGCTCGAAGTGAAATTACTTCAATTGCCTTCCCGGTTTGTAAAATATGGTTCCCGGAACGTAGTCGCCAAAAACTGTTGAGACTTTGCTGACCTGCACAGACCTGCAAAAATACATATTCTCCAAAATTTCCTTTGGTAAACTGAAAGTAGACCTTGTGTTTCTCGAAATGAGGTTTAGCACGTCCAATTTGGAGTTTTCTAGCCCAAGATATGGCTTTTCGAAGCGTGACAGGCCGAACTAGTGGATTGGTGGAGAGGCTAGAAAAAGTGTGAAAATGTGATTTTTGGAGTGCCCAAAAGCATTCTTCCATCAAACAAATCCTAGAATTCTCTCCATAACCTAAGAGAGCAATATATGAAGATGCTTGACCCTATTTTCACCTTACCAAATCCTCCTTTGGTGCAAGCTAATTTTCTCTCCAAAAGAGGCTTAAATCAAGATTTTTACTTCCACGCAAAAAGTTAAATGGGAGATCTTAGCAAGCTTCTAATCCACTCCTAATGTGGATTTTTCTTGGATTTTCTCATTCTTCATGGTAATAAATACACCGTACTTCATGTATGTATACAATAATCCATGGGAAGCCTGTTAAATGATCTTTATTCTTACTCCCAAAAGTGGAGTTTGACAAAAATTAAAATCTGAAATTTTTTCCAAAAAGTGCGGAAAGGGGGTTTTGGAGGATATAAAATTCCTCCTTAACTTATTATTCTTATGAATCTAATGATTCCATTGTTGGGTCCATATCCATACTCTCAATATATATACTTTTCCCCATCCATCCATAACTACTGGACCTCTTTTTCCCTTTTCAAAAATGGAAATATCCTAAATTCAGGTGCTGAAATTTTTTCTCAAACAGTGATGGAAGAGGGTATTGTGGAGCTTCAAGCTCCCATCATACTGAGTTATATTTTGGATTTCTTAATCTTATATGGAATTCAATACAGTAGACTATAGGTATGCATGATTTTTCCTACCAAACTAAGAAAAATCCCCACTTCATTTCCCTTTCCTAAAATGGCTACTAGCCAATATAAGCACTGAAATCTATGTGAAAATTATGAAATTAGCCTATTTTGGGGTGTATAAAACTTATGGTTGCTTGTAACGTGAGGGAATCTTTGACTCAAAATGAGAGTATATATATCTCATACTCTCCATACACATAAATTTCCCTCAAAGAACTTTACCCGAACCTATCTTTTCTTTTGCCAAAACCGGAGTGTTACTATTATTAACTCCTAGAAATAACAAAAACAAATTTCATACCAATGCTTAAGGTGGTATCTCCCCTTCTCGAAAAGTCCTCCACAAATGAGCTCAAAACTCCATTCATACATGCATGACTGCAATTGCCTATCCATGAGATCCTCTTTTCTTTTTATTGCCGACGAACATAAGGAAGTATGTTCTATTCGCCTTCCTTCCACAGAGCCTTCTCGTAACCACTTTGGTTGTTCTTATCAATATTGGGATGAGCGTTTGATGGGATGGGAGAGCAGTTCCGATCATACTTCATGTTCCTCTATGTATTTTTAAGAATATGAGTTGCACAAATGCTTGTGTTCTTCAAGAAGATTAGTGTGCGCTCATGTATGCTCTAGTCTATTGCGCTATTATGATTCCTGCCGAAGCCAACATCATCAAAAGAACATAGGCACCTTGGATAAGCCATGCGCCTCTCACGCAGAGGGCGTGGGTTTGAATCCCTGAAGCTACAACGTTCGTTTGGTTCGGATGAATGCTCTAATACCAGTATTGCGATGCTACGCGAGCTCAAGATCCTTTTGTCTACCGTTCCGTCTATCCAAGTCGACAACACACAGAGAGTTTCTTCCTAGTTCCACACTGCACATTATGTTATATCTTGCTCTCAGCTAGAGACTCTCTCTATATGAGACTTCACATGTCTCTTCTACCAAGCGGTATAAATACCCATGTTATGCCATGTGGCATCCTTTTTCAAAAGGTGATCCTAACCTTTTGAGTATTATATGACACTATGCATTATATATAACGGGATGGTATTCGCTCCCTAACTTCGTATCCGGTGGTTTCTTGACCCATATTCACTCATACTTTACTGGTCGTTGTCTCATCTGGATCTATGTCCCGCATGGTTTGTGGATGCTCCATGTCATATGCTTGCACTCACGTGATTGGGTGCAGCCATTGAAGTCCCTCATAAGGAAGACTTCACCTAGGGTGCTATAATTTAGTATCTCAGCTGAAAGTGTTGTGTATGGTGACTCTTTGTCCGGGGTCGGTTCCCAAGGTCCTGTCCTGCACATCGGGATTTGCTTGGTGGAAAGTAACGTATGGCAATGTGGAGGGTGTATATGTGCGCCGTGTGGGAAGCAGCAGAGAGCTCAGTCGAGTAGGATGATGGTGATCTGGGATGTAAGTATGTCCAAGGGTGAGAGTGGATCGAGGGAGAGTAGGCGAGTGTGTAAATGGTGTGTATAAACGTGTGAGAGCTCGTGTGTGAAGTATATCGTGGTGTGTGTCTCGGTGTGAATGTGCTAAATGTATGGTCAACACCAAGTCGGCGTCGTTCAATACTAAGTGCGGGGTTGAATGAAGCTCCAGAAATGGTACCCAAAATGTAGTCGACTGCCCAACTCAAGCAAGTGTGGGAGGGAGGGAGGGAGGGAGCGAGGGAGGGGGGGAGGGGCAGAAGGGGGAGGGGGAGGGGGGGGAGGGGTGGAAGGGGGAGGGGGAGGGAGAGAGGGGGGAAGGGGGGGAGGGAGGGGGTGAGGGGGAGAGAGAGAGAGAGAGAGAGAGAGAGAGAGAGAGAGAGAGAGAGAGAGAGAGAGAGAGAGAGAGAGAGAGAGAGAGAGAGAGAGAGAGAGAGAGAGAGAGAGAGAGAGAGAGAGAGAGAGAGAGAGAGAGAGAGAGAGAGAGAGAGAGAGAGAGAGAGAGAGAGAGAGAGAGAGAGAGAGAGAGAGAGAGAGAGAGAGAGAGAGAGAGAGAGAGAGAAAGAGAGTCATATTAACGTCTTCTGGAGGCCAAACTTGGCCTATGAGACAAAAACCATGTACAAATGTAGTAACCTTGTGTAGAGGATGAAATGAAATAAAAGATATATCGCGACACAAAGATATATATAAAGCTGGAAAAGGATGGGGAGATGTGGCTCTGACTCCGCAGATAGTGGCCACCTAATACATGGGGGATCCCAAAATGTGAGTAAAACGCCCTAGCTACTGATGATGGGTGGAGGTGGGTGTAGTATGTGGTACATCGGTGGTGGTCTGAGTGCCTCCTGAAGGAAGATGGTCTGAGTGCCTCCTGAAGGGGGTGGTGGTACGCCTATGCTCCATCATGTGGTCGTAGGCAATCCTGATGCGTCAGATATCCTCCTGATATAGTTGTGGTCGACGATATCCGCCCATGCGTGGTCGGCGCCGTGCTCTCTGTGCTTCTGCCTGGTGGAGCGTGAGCCCTATATATGGACCTCTCTGATGTAGCTCAACTCGCGGAAAGAACTGGGTAATGATCTGCTGGGTACTCACCCGTGGCTGATGTATGGGCTGTAGTGACCGCTCTCGCCTCTCGTATGCTGCTGTGAGAAAGCATCCCAAGCGTCTCTGGTCTCCCATAGTCATGCACAGCTGGAATGACTCCTCGATCTGGAACTGTGCTCGTAGGTCTAAGTATGCTTGACATCTGATAACAAAATGCTCCTCACTCTCTACCTCTGTCTGGCATACTGGGCACCACCTCTCCTCACGGGGGACTCCCCTGGACCGACCCCTCTCAATCTCGAGCTGATGTGATGAAACCCGGAGCTGCCCAATGACGACTCGTAGGTGGTGGGGAAGGTAGATCTGCATGTATCTCGGAATCTCGATGAAGTCCTCGTCCGATATATGTAGAAAATGCTCGCGGTAGTAGAGCATTTTCGGTGGCAATGTACCCCTAGGGCTCACCCATGTCCTCTGTATGTATGTATGCCATATCTCCTGACGAATGATCCTATTCCTCTCTTGATGAGAGAGCGAGTAGGTGGGTGCATGAGAGTCGTACTGTAGTGGTGGTAGCCTGTCTATGTCAAAGCCATGGTGGGCAAGCCAATCTCGTGTCTGTGCATACCATGAGGAGGTGTCGCCTGCTAATGCCATATCACGTGATGCCTCGAAAGCACGATAAGCAATGCGCTCTCTATCCATGCTCCGAAGTCTGTGTAATAGGCATACTGTCTGGAATAGTGCCTCAACTAGCATCGGTGGTGCAGCGAGCTCTGCTCTAATGATATCATGTGGTACTGAAGGTTTGCTGCGGATAAGTCTGGCAATCATGAGGATCTGTGGCCTCTCTAATGTTGTCCATATTGATGTAGCTAATCCTGGTCCCCATATGGCTGCCCTATACATGAGCGCTTGCGTAACCAAAGTGTCAAAGAGCCACCCCTTTGTGCGGGGCTCCTGAAAATATGCCTGGTGGCACTGTCTCTCCATCAAAGCTAGTGCTGCGTACCCAAGTGTGATGCGGTCACGGGCTGCCTGAGCCATAGAGAAGACCCCTGATGCTGCTGTAAATGTCACCCCCAAGTAAACATATGATCCGACCACCTCGATCGGTCCACCTGCTGCTGTGAACAAACTATGTCTGCGTACCTGTGCTGATGTATGAAAGATCAAGACCTTGGTTTTACCAAGGTTCACAGATAACCCTATGTGTCTGCAAAAGTCATCTAGGCCGTGTAGATGATGTTGTAGACCTTCTGCTGACTCTGAAACCAATACAATATCATCAGCGTATAAAAGAATATGGACAGTGGACCCGTGTACCTCAATGCCATCTCCCCCCTTCTGCTGTATGAAGTCCACTATCTCATCAATGTAAAGACCAAAGAGGGTGGGTGAGAGAGGGCATCCTTGCTTCACCCCGATAGTGCTAGCAAGTGGATCAGATAAGCCCCCTGGACATCTGACTCTACCAGATACTCTCTCGTATAAGGCGTAGATCCCCCATATCATCTCCTCTGGAGCTCCGATGTCAACTAATCGTCTGAAGAGTCGATCCTTGGGAATAGTGTCAAATGCTTTGCGGAAGTCCACAAAGCAACAATATAATCTCCTCTTCCTCACCCTGGCCTGGTCGATCAGGCATCTCAGAGTGAAGATGTGGTCAATGGTAGAGTAATCTCGTCTGAAACCTGCCTGTCCTGGAGCCCTGATGCCCTTCCTCTCAGCGAGAGTACTCAACTCTGTCTCTAGTACCGCCCCATATAACTTGGCCAATATAGGGCCAATCATGATCGTCCGGTATGTAGCTGGATCCATAGTATCACCTGACTTATGAATGGGCACTATGGTGTGCTCGGTCCATGACTCTGGGAACCCTTCAACCAATGCACGGTTGAAGAGATGGGCAATGAGCGGTGCGAGAGTTGTGCCTGCATAGATGAGGTGCTCTGCCTGTAAACCCAAATGATCATGGGCCCTTCCATGCTGCAGCCGAGCAATAGCGCGTCCCACCATAGTGGGTGTGAAGAAGTCAGAGGTAGTAGGACGTGAGCTGTGCAGTCTGGGAATGGGAGGCTGGTCTTGGATCTCGTATAGGCTCTCGTATCCAAGTCGACGACAAATGTCAGTGGCGTCTGCCTCCGGTGATACCCCTTCGGGTAGGCTTGTAATCCGAATGTGAAGTCTTCGAGTGTGTCGAAGCCTCTCCTTCTCAAGTGTGTCCTGGACTCGTGTGAGCTCTTCTTTCTGCACGTCTTCTCTAACTTCCTTCTTAACCCTTTTGTGTACTACTTCCACCCATGACTCTCGAGTAGATTCTACCTCCGTTTTGATTTCGCTCTTTATTTCTTCCTTGAGTATCTCCACGTTGGAGATCTCCCCCTCTTCTTTCATGTGCTCATAAGCTGTCCTCCAATGGTCTCTTTCTTCTGTGAGAGTCTTCACTTGTTCTTCCAGTCCTTTGACTTTATTCATTACTTTATTCATTACTTGTTCTTCGAGTCCTTTGAACTTTTCCATCATCTTTCGTATCTCCATATTGAGGTTGCGGTCTGCTTCCTTTTGGCCTCTTTGAGAGCTTTAGCAATAAGGTCGTCCACTTCCTTCCGGTCCATGGGAGCCATTTCAAGGTTTAGGATTAGGGCTCGGGTAGAGAGAGAGAGAGAGAGAGAGAGAGAGAGAGAGAGAGAGAGAGAGAGAGAGAGAGAGAGAGAGAGAGAGAGAGAGAGAGAGAGAGAGAGAGAGAGAGAGAGAGAGAGAGAGAGAGAGAGAGAGAGAGAGAGAGAGAGAGAGAGAGAGAGAGAGAGAGAGAGAGAGAGAGAGAGAGAGAGAGAGAGAGAGAGAGAGAGAGAGAGAGAGAGAGAGAGAGAGAGAGAGAGAGAGAGAGAGAGCACTAAATGGCAAATGGTATTAGGGCTAGGGTTAGGATTCTGGTTAGGGTTGGGATTTTGGGTTAGGGTTAGAGATCGGGTTAGGGTTCGGATTTAGGGTTAGGGTTGGGATTTAAGGTTAGGGTTTTGGTTTACGATTAGGGTTAGGTTAGGCATGGTGATGGTTAAGGTTAGATTGTTAGGCGATGGGGTGGTGGGGGCATGGCGAGAGAGGGATTGGGAGGGGTGCAGTGGCAGTAGAGGCAACTTGGGAGGTCTCGGGGGCCGGATGTTTAGGGTGCAGCTGATGGGCGACAGAGCATGTGGGGGGGCTCGAGAGGAATGGGCAAGGGTTCGCGCATGGGCTCTTTGGTATTCTGCAGGGCCGACGTTGGCGGGAGCAGCGGAGTAGAGCGATGGCACCAAGTTGGCATTAGGGTTTCTGGAGGGCCGACGTTGGCGGGAGCAACAGAGTGCAGACTGGCGTTAGGGTTTTTGCAGAGGGGCGGAAGCTGCAGACAGGGCCGGAGAGAGAGAGAGAGAGAGAGAGAGAGAGAGAGAGAGAGAGAGAGAGAGAGAGAGAGAGAGAGAGAGAGAGAGAGAGAGAGAGAGAGAGAGAGAGAGAGAGAGAGAGAGAGAGAGAGAGAGAGAGAGAGAGAGAGAGAGAGAGAGAGAGAGAGAGAGAGAGAGAGAGAGAGAGAGAGAGAGAGAGAGAGAGAGAGAGAGAGAGAGAGAGAGAGAGAGAGAGAGAGAGAGAGAGAGAGAGAGAGAGAGAGACTTTTTAACGTCTATTAGAGGCCAAAATCGGCCTATGAGACAAAACATATACATCAGTATGATCCAATCCACTGTGATCCAAAACGAAAATAAAGTGTGAGTACTGCAAACGGGTATAAAAGGAGGGATAGTAGCTGGTATCAAGGGTGTGGGGTGCTATGGGTATGCACTCTATATGCTCAATGGGTGAGATACAAATATGATATGCATAGGGAGGGGAGGCTCGATGGTATCACAACCCCCCAAATGCCTGGAGTGGGTGTAGGATATAATGCATCGTTGGGTAAGGCATCATGGCGATCCTCAAAATGCTCTTGGCGTCCAAATCGATAGGGGTGCGTTGCTGACGTCTCTGTATCTCCATGTCATGGCGTGCGTGAATCGCCTGAATCTCTCTCTGATGTGGACTAGGTCTCTGGACAAGGGGTCTCGGTCGTCGACGCTGTCGTCTAAGCTCCTCTGCTCTGTGTAATGTGACACCCCGCATCGAGCTTGCCCCTCGAGTGTATGTGGGTCTGAAAAAATCTGTAATATAAGTATGAGGGGGGGTGGGGTCAGGTGTATCTCCATGTGCTGCTGGAGGAGTGATGCGCGACGGTGCTGGAGCTCTACTAGGAAACGACCTAGAGGGCGCTGGTCCTCTGTCCCCAATAAAGCCCTGATCTCTCTAGGCCCCCTGAAGAGCTGTGGGTAGCGGTCTCTCATGTCCTCATATGCCTAGCATATACATGTGTAGTGCTCCTCGTCCTCCACCTCCTCTCTACATATCCTGCATAATCGCTCATCCCTGGGGGTATGTGTGGCTCGCCCAATCTCAATCTCGAGCTGGTGTGATGATACTCTGAGCTGCCCAATGGCCACTCTCTGAGCTGGTGCCATATATGTATCCATGTATCGTGGTCTCTGAATGAAACCATCCGCTGTCACAGCCAGGAAGTGCTCTCTGTAGTGTTGCCTCTTTGTGGGAAGAGGCTCCCGTGGTGCTATCCATGTCTCCCTGACGTGTATCTGTAGTAGGTCCTTACGGATGATCCTATTCCTCTCCGAACGAGAGAGGGTAATGTGGGGGGAAGAGAGGTCATACTGAAAAGGGGGGAGATCCGTAATGCTCATGCCATGGTCTGCTAACCATCGGTAAGTCTGTGCATACCATACTCGCTCATGCCCTATCTCTGCCAAATGTCTAGAGCTCTCAAATGCAAGCCTGGTGAGTCGGCTAGTGGGGAGCTCTCTGACTCTCATTATAAAGGTCACCAACTGGAAGAGGGCCTCCACTAGCATCGGTGGTGTGACAAGCTCAGCTCGTATAATGTCATGTGGAACGGAGGGCTTTCTGCGCAGCAAGCCTGATATCATGGTGATCTGGGGCCTCTCAATCTGCGTCCACATCGCCTCTGTGATCCCTGGTGCCCATACTGCTGCTGCGTACATCAATGCGGGTGTCACTAGAGTATCAAAGAGCCACCCCTTAGTCCGGGGCTCCTGAAAATGTGTCTGAAAGCAGCGTCTATCCAATCCTCCAAGTGCCGCATAACCTCGCGTCAATCTATCTCTCGCAGCCTATGCCATGGAGAATACACCTGTGCTACCCGCGAAGGTGATACCTAGGTAGACGTAGGAGTCCACTACCTCTATCTGTCCTCCAGCTGCTGTGAAAGAGGCGCGATGGCGTACTGTCCTGGAGGTATGGAAGATCATGACCTTGGTCTTGCCAAGGTTCACTGTGAGTCCTCTCTCCATGCAAAAGGTATCGAGCGCCTGTAAATGTGACTGCAACCCCTCCTCTGACTCTGAGAGCAGGACAATGTCATCAGCATATAATAGGATATGTACTAGCGTACCTCCGAGGTCTCCTCCTCGCCCTCCTGCTCGCTGTATATACTCCGTGATCTCGTCGATGTAGAGACCGAAGAGAGTGGGTGAGAAAGGGCAACCTTGTTTCACACCAATGGTGCTAACAAGGCTGTCTGATAGACCGCCGGGGCAGCGTACCCTGCCTGTGACTCGTGCATACAAAGCGTGGATGGCCCATAGCATGTCTGATGGAAGCTGTAACTCCTGGAGCCTCCGTAGTAGTCTCTCTCGAGGGACCATGTCGAAGGCTTTGCGGAAATCCACAAAGCAACAATATAGTCTCTGCTTCCTCGCCTTCGCGCTCTCAATCAAGCAACGAAGCACGAAGATGTGGTCGATGGTGGAGAAAGTGCGGCGGAAGCCTGCCTGGCCGGGTGCTCTGATCCCCGCTGCCTCAGTGTGTGTACTGAGCTCTGCCTCTAGTACTGCCCCATAGATCTTGGCCAGGATATGGCCTATCATAATAGTCCTGTAGTTCCTTGGGTCCATCATATCGCCGGACTTATGGATAGGCGTAATGGTATGCATAGTCCATGAGTCGGGTAATCCCTCAACCAAAGCACGGTTGAAGAGATGGGCGATCAAGTGGGAAACTACATCTGCTGCGTATATAAAGTGCTCTCCCTGTAGCCCCGTGTGGTCTGCAGAACGGCCATGCTGTAGCCTATGGATGGCCTGTCGTACCATGCCTGCTGCGAAGAGGGTGGATATCACCGGACGCGGTGTGGAAGGAATCGGTAATGGTGGCTGTCCTGGGACGTCATATAACCTCTCGGCGTAGGTGTGCCAAGTCGAAGGATCTGCTATGGGTGTAGGTGGACGTGGCTCACGTAGTGCCCTCCACGCGGTGGCACAATCCCTACTCATGAGAAGGTCGATCAACTCTGCCTCCTGTCTCTCCTCGAAAGCTCGCCGCTTCCGGCGTGTTAGGGCTCGCATCTGTCGTCGTGCCTCCCTCTCTGTGATGGATCCCAAGATACTCTGTGCTCTGAGATGTCGGTATAGTCGCATACACTCCTCATCGTACCATCTATTATGGGGTGTATGCCCCAGCCGTGTCGGATGTGCACTGCTGTGGGTGGTGTATGGGAAGCTGAGAGTAGCGGATGTATGGAGGATCGAGGAGAAGTGGGCGGTGAGGGTGTCCAAGGAGGGAGAGGGATCAAGGGAGTAGATGCGCTCTCGAACATGGGAGCTATAGATATGTGCTAGCTCATGTCTAAAGTGAATGGTGGTACGGGCTCGTGGTTGTATGGTGACGGGGTGGGGTATGCATGGTGAGCCGCGAATGGATGGGGCAAGATATGCGTGATCAGCTCCAATGGGTAAGGGTGGGATAGTGAATGAGGTGATCAGATGTGTCGCCTCCGGAGGTCCGATAACATAGTCTACCACACTGCCCCCCTGTGGTGTCGTGGGTGGAATGCAGGTGAGACCGCGCGAGGTGGGCCAGCTCTCCATCCCATTATATATAACGAGACGGTGTGCTGCTCCCATCTGGAGCAAGTGTCGGCCATATAAGGTGGGTGTGGCGGTGTCGGCTGAGGCTCTGAGTGTAGGCATGTCCTCTATGGTACGAAGCATCTCAGGGTCGTCAAAGTCGTAGATATCACACTGGTGGCTCTGAGTGCGGGCATTGAAGTCTCCTACAAGGAAGACTTCACCCATCCCGGTATACTCCATAATCGTGTCACTGAGGCAGTCATATGGCGATGTGGTGTCTTCCCTCCCCTCCTGATAGCTGCTCAGGGGAATGTGTGAAGCGTGAACCAATGGGTGCAATATAGCATACGGCGAAGTACACTCCTCTCTCCTCTGATAGCTGTAAGCGTATCCACATGAAACGTGCCTCTTGGTCTCTGGCTACCTTATGTACCCTGTGCTGTAACGCGAGAGAGAGAGAGAGAGAGAGAGAGAGAGAGAGAGAGAGAGAGAGAGAGAGAGAGAGAGAGAGAGAGAGAGAGAGAGAGAGAGAGAGAGAGGGAGGGAGGGAGGGAGGGAGGGAGGGAGGGAGGGAGGGAGGGAGGGAGGGAGGGAGGGAGGGAGGGAGGGAGGGAGGGAGGGAGGGAGGGAGGGAGGGAGGGAGGGAGGGAGGGAGGGAGGGAGGGAGGGAGGGAGGGAGGGAGGGAGGGAGGGAGGGAGGGAGGGAGGGAGGGAGGGAGGGAGGGAGGGAGGGAGGGAGGGAGGGAGAGAGAGAGAGAGAGAGAGAGAGAGAGAGAGAGAGAGAGAGAGAGAGAGAGAGAGAGAGACTTTTTAACGTCTATTAGAGGCCAAAATCGGCCTATGAGACAAAACATATACATCAGTATGATCCAATCCACTGTGATCCAAAACGAAAATTAAGTGAGAGTACTACAAACGGGTATAAAAGGAGGGATAGTAGCTGGCATCAAGGGTGTGGGGTGCTATGGGTATGCACTCTATATGCTCAATGGGTGAGATACAAACATGATATGCATAGGGAGGGGAGGCTCGATGGTGTCACAACCCCCTAAATGCCTGGAGTGGGTGTAGGATATAATGCATCGGTGGGTAAGGCATCATGGCGATCCTCAAAATGCTCTGGGCGTCCAAATCGATAGGGGTGCGCTGCTGACGTCTCTGTATCTCCATGTCATGGCGTGCGTGAATCGCCTGAATCTCTCTCTGATGTGGACGAGCTCTCCGGACAAGGGGTCTCGATCGTCGACGCTGTCGTCTAAGCTCCTCTGCTCTGTGTAATGTGACACCCCGCATCGAGCTGGGCCCTGGAGTGTATGTGGGTCTGAAAAAATCTGTAATATGAGTCTGAGGGGGGGGGCCAGGTGTATCTCCATCTGCTGCTGGAGGAGTGATGCGCGGTGGTGCTGGAGCTCTACTAGGAAACGACCTAGAGGGCGCTGGTCCTCTGTCCCCAATAAAGCCCTGATCTCTCTAGGCCCCCTGAAGAGCTGTGGGTAGCGGTCTCTGATGTCCTCATATGCCTGGCATCTACATGTGTAGTGCTCCTCGTCCTCCACCTCCTCTCTACATATCCTGCATAATCGCTCATTAGGAGGTCTATTAGGAGGCCGAACTCGGCCTATGAGACAAATCGATGTACATGGGTGTATCAAGAGAGAGAGAGAGAGAGAGAGAGAGAGAGAGAGAGAGAGAGAGAGAGAGAGAGAGAGAGAGAGAGAGAGAGAGAGAGAGAGAGAGAGAGAGAGAGAGAGAGAGAGAGAGAGAGAGAGAGAGAGAGAGAGAGAGAGAGAGAGAGAGAGAGAGAGAGAGAGAGAGAGAGAGAGAGAGAGAGAGAGAGAGAGAGAGAGAGAGAGAGAGAGTTTTTACGTCTATTAGGAGGCCGAACTCGGCCTATGAGACAAATCGATGTACATGGGTGTATCTTCACACACACACAGAGAGAGAGAGAGAGAGAGAGAGAGAGAGAGAGAGAGAGAGAGAGAGAGAGAGAGAGAGAGAGAGAGAGAGAGAGAGAGATGAGAGAGAGAGAGAGAGAGAGAGAGAGAGATGAGAGAGAGAGAGAGAGAGAGAGAGAGAGAGAGAAAGAAAGTGTTTTTACGTCTATTAGGAGGCCGAACTCGGCCTATGAGACAAATCGATGTACATGGGTGTATCTTCTCTCTATCAGAGAAGATGAAAATGCTGAAAAAGAAACTGGTAAAGCTGATACATATCTCCGTCATATGCATGTGGATATACCCATGAAAGTGAGGGGTGTATGGAGTGCGATATCTATGATAGTCTATATGCAAAGGGGTAGTATAACGAGCATGGGAATGCATTTGAGACGACTAACTAGCTCCATCGTGTGCTAGTGGGAGGGTGTAAGATGTGATACATAGGTGGAGGTGGAGTCAGGGCCATCGTGATAGCTGCAACGGGATCAGCCATCATCTGGAATCATCTCTCCTCCATGGCGCGATGGTGATGAGCCTGGATCTCTGCAATCTGATGTTGGTGAAGTCTCGAGGCCCGATATCCTCTAGCACGGGGTCGTCTCCTAGCTTGAGCAGTCTGAGCCTGTTGAAGAGTCACCCTTCTCTGTGTGTGGGCTGAGGGGGGGAGGGCTGCAACTCGTCGTGGAATAAAGAACTCAGTGAGCTGACTCTGTCTCCCTCTTGTATGGGCTGCTACAGTAGGCTGGAGTAGGGAATCTCTGTGACTACTGTATCTCTAGTAGGAATCGCCTGAGCTGTCGTTGGTCTGTAGAGTCCATGATCTCTCAGAGGATGGGCTGCCCTGTAAAGAGAGTCCCGTATCTACTTCTGATGCCATCATATGCGCTACATCTGCATACAAAGTGCTCCTCATCCTCCATCTCTACTCTGCAAACCTTGCATATCCGCTCCTCTCTCGGAATGTGTGCAGCTCTGCCTGTCTCAATCTCTAGTCTATGTGATGAGACTCTCAACTGTCCAATCGCTACCCTCCAGCTATGAGGCATGTAAGTATCCATGTAACATGGCCGCCGGATGAAACCGTCCACTAGGATGTCTAAGAACTGGTCTCGATAGTGCAATAGTCTCGATCCCATGTGTTGTGTGTGCCATGTCTGACTAATGTAGAGCTGCCAAACATCATGTCTCAGCACAACATTCCTCTCATGACGAGAGAGGTGGATGTGAGGTGAGTCTGGGTCGTACTGAAAATGAGGCAATCTGTCCATATCAAGCCCATGCCTATCAAACCATACTCTAACCTAAGTGTACCAAGCTCTCTTATGTCCTGACACTGATATCTGTATAGATGCCTCAAAAGCTCTGTGTGTGAGTCTGTCTGTAGGGAGCTCCCTCATCCTCTGAATAAAGCATATAGTCTGGAATAGTGCATCTACTACCATGGGTAGTGGAGCTAGCTCTGTCCTGATGATGTCATGTGGTACCGACTGTTTCCCGCGAAATAGTCGCGAGATCATACGTACCTGGGGCCTCTCGATCGCACTCGACTGGGTGACTGTGAGGCGTGGGGCTCAAACTGTCGCAGCATACATCATAGCTGGTCGGACTAGTGTGTCAAATAGCCATCCCTTCGTGCGGGGCTCCTGGAAGTGTGCCTGGTGACATCTCCGCTCTAACATGGCTAAAGCTGCATATCCTCGTGTGAGTCTATTGGTGGCTGCCTGTCTCATGCTGAAGGGGCCAGGTAAGCTCGTGAATGTGACTCCGAGGTAGACATAGGAAGTGACCATTTCAATCTGTCCACCGCTGGCTGTGAATCCTACTCCATTCCTCACCATGGGGGAGATGCGGAAGATCATGACCTTTGTCTTGCCAAGGTTTACTGTCAAGCCCCTCTGTGTACAAAACTCATCGAGGGCATCCAAGTGGCGCTGTAATCCCTTGGGTGACTCTGAAATCAAGACAATGTCATCGGCATATAATAAAATGTGGACAGGTGTACCTGTGAGGTGTGCACCCTCTCCTCCAGCTCGGAGAATGTAGTCCTCAATCTCATCGATATGAGAGAGAGAGAGAGAGAGAGAGAGAGAGAGAGAGAGAGAGAGAGAGAGAGAGAGAGAGAGAGAGAGAGAGAGAGAGAGAGAGAGAGAGAGAGAGAGAGAGAGAGAGAGAGAGAGAGAGAGAGAGAGACTTTTTAATGTCTATTAGAGACCAATATCGGCCTATTAGACAAAACATATACATCTGTATGATCCAATCCACTGTGATCCCAAAGGAAAATGAAAATAAAGTGTGAGTACAAAAAACAGGTATCAAAGGAGTGGATAATAACTGGCATCAAGCGTGTGGGGTGCTATGGGTATGCACTATATATGCTCAATGGGTGAGATACATGATATGCATAGGTAGGGGAGGCTCGATGGTATCACAACCCTCTAAATGCTTGGAGTGGGTGTAGGATATAATGCATCGGTGGGTAAGGCATCATGGCGATCCTCAAAATGCTCTAAACGTCCAAATCGAGAGGGGCGCGCTGCGGACATCTCCGTATCTCCATGTCATGGCGTGCGTGAATCGCCTGAATCTCTCTCTGGTGTGGACTGGCTCTCCGGAGTGGGGGTCTCGGTCGTCGCCGCTATCGTCTAAGCTCCTCTGCTCTGTGTAATGTGACACCCCGCATGGAGTTTGGCCCTCGAGTGGCTGTGGGTCTGAAAAAGTCTGTAATATAAGTCTGAGGGGGGGGGGGGGGGGCTGAGGTGTATCTCCATCTGCTGCCCGAGAAGTGATGCACGGCGGTGCTTGAGCTGTACTAGGAAACGACCTAGAGGGCGCTGGTCATCTGTCCCCAATAAAGCCCTGATCTCTCTGGCCCCCTGAAGAGTTGTGGATAGCGGTCTCTGATGTCCTCATATGCCTGGCATCTACATGTGTAGTGCTCCTCGTCCTCCACCTCCTCTCGACATATCTTGCACAATCTCTCGTCTCTCGGGGTATGTGTCCCTCACCCAACCCCAATCTTGAGCTCGTGGGATGATACTCTGAGCTTCCCAATGGCCACTCTCTGAGCCAGTGCCATGTATGTATCCATATATCGTGGTCTCTGAATGAAACCATCCGTTGTCACAGTCAGGAAGTGCTCTCTGTAGTGTTGCCTCTTTATGGGAAGAGGCTCTAGTGGTGCTATCCATGTCTCCCTTACGTGTATCTATAGTAAGTCCTGACGGATGATCCTATTCCTCTCCCAACGAGAGAGGGTAATGTGGGGGGAAGAGAGGTCATACTGAAAAGGGGGGAGATCGGTAATGGTCATGCCATGGTCTCCTAACCATCAATAGGTCTGTGCATGCCATACTCTCTCATGCCCTCTCTCTTCCAAATGTCTAGAGCTCTCAAATGCAAGCGTCTCAAATGCAAGCCTGGTGAGTCGGCTGGTGGGGAGCTCTCTGACTCTCTGAATAAGGGTCACCAACTCGAAGAGGGCCTCCACTAGCATCGGTGGTGTGCCAAGCTCTTCTCGTATAATGTCATCTGGAACAGAGGGCTTGCTGCGCAGCAAGCGTGAGATCATGGTGTCCTGGGGTCTCTCAATCCGCGTCCACATCCCCTCCATGATCCCTGGTGCCCATACTGCGGCTGCGTACATCAATGCGGGTGTCACTAGAGTGTCAAGAGCCACCCCTTAGTCAGGGGCTCCTTGAAATGTATCTGAAAGTAGCATCTCTCCAATCGTGCAAGTGCCGCATAGCCTCGCGTCAATCTATCTCTCGCTACCTGTGCCATGGAGAATACCCCTGTGTTGCCCGAGCAGGTGACACCTAGGTAGACATAGGAGTCGAGTACCTCTATCTGTCCTCTAGCTGCAGTGAAAGAGGTGCGATGGCGTATTGTCGTCGAGGTATGGAAGATCGTGACGTTGGTCTTGCCAAGGTTCACTGTGAGTCCTCTCTCCATGCAGAAGGTATCGAGCGCCTGTAAATGTGACTGCAACCCCTCCAGTGACTTTGAAAGCAAAACAATGTCATCAGCATATAATAGGATGTGTACTAGCATGCCTCCGAGGTCTCCTCCTAGCCCTCCTACGCGCTGTATATACTCCGTGATCCGGTCGATGTAGAGAGCGAAGAGAGTGGGTGAGAGAGGGCAACGTTGTTTCACACCAATGGTCCTAACAAGGCTGTTTGATAGGCCGTTGGGGCAGCGTACCCTGCCTGTGACTCGTGCATACAAAGCATGGATGACCCATAGCATGTCTGATGGTAGCTGTAACTCCTGGAGCCTCTGTACTAGTCTCTCTCGAGGGACCCTGTCGAAAGCTTTGCGGAAATCCACAAAGCAATAGTATAGTCTCTGCTTCGTCGCCTTCGCGCTCTCAATCAAGCAACGAAGCACGAAGATGTGGTCGATGGAGGAGAAAGTGCGGTGGAAGCCTACCTGGCCGAGTGCTTTGATCTGAGCAGCCTCAGCGTGTGTACTGAGCTCTGCCTCTAGTATTGCCCCATAGATCTTTGCCAGGATATGGCCTATCATAATAGTCCTATAGTTCCCTGGGTCCATCATATTGCCAGACTTATGGATAGGCGTAATGGTATGCATAGTCCACGAGTCAGGTAATCCCTCAACCAAAGCACGGTTGAAGAGATGGGCAATGAGGAGGGAAACTACATCTGCTGCATATATAAAGTGCTCGCCCTGTAGCCCCGTATGGTCTGCTGAACGACCATGCTGTAGCCTATGTAGAGAGAGAGAGAGAGAGAGAGAGAGAGAGAGAGAGAGAGAGAGAGAGAGAGAGAGAGAGAGAGAGAGAGAGAGAGAGAGAGAGAGAGAGAGAGAGAGAGAGAGAGAGAGAGAGAGAGAGAGAGAGAGAGAGAGAGAGAGAGAGAGAGAGAGAGAGAGAGAGAAAGAAAGAAAGAAAGAAAGTGTTTTTACGTCTATTAGGAGGCCGAACTCGGCCTATGAGACAAATCGATGTACATGGGTGTATCTTCTGTCAATCAGAAAAGATAAAAGTGCTGAAAAGAAACTGGTTAAGCTGATATAGATCTCCGTAGTATGCATGTGGGGATACCCATGAAAGTGGTGGGGGGTGTATGGAGTGCGATATCTATGATAGTCTATATGCAAAAGGGTAGTACAACAACCATGAGAATGCATCTAAAACGACTAACTAGCTCCATCCTGTGCTAGTGGGTGGGATGTAATATGTGATACATAGGTGGAGGTGGAGTCAGGGCCACTCTGATGGCTGCAACGGGATCGGCCATCATCTGGGATCGTCTCTCCTCCATGGCGCGATGGTCACAAGCTTGGATCTCCGCAATCTGGTGTCGGTGAAGTCTCTGGGCCCGATATCCTATAGCACGGGGTCGTCTCCTAGCTCGAGATACCTGAGCCTGCTGAAGAGTCACCCCGCTCGGTATGTGGGCTGAGGGGGGGAGGGCTGCAGCACGTCGTGGAATAAAGAAGTCAGTGAGCTGACTCTGTCTCCCTCCTGTATGGAGTGCTACAGTAGGCTGGAGTAGGGAATCTCTGTGACTCTGTATCTCTAGTAAGAATCGCCCGAACTGTCGCTGGTCTCTAGAGTCCATGATCTCTCGGAGGGTGGGCTGCCCTGCAAACAGAGTCTCGTATCTGCCTCTGATGCCATCATATGCGCTACATCTGCATACAAAGTGCTCCTCATCCTCCATCTCTACTCTGCATACTCTGCATATCCGCTCCTCTCTGGGAATGTCTGCGGCTCTGCCCGTCTCAATCTCGAGTCGGTGTGATGAGACTCTCAGCTGGCCAATCGCTACCCTCAAGCTATGAGGCATGTGAGTATCCATGTAGCGTGGTCGCTGGATGAAACCGTCAGCTAGTATGTCTATGAACTGGTCTCGATAGTGCGATAGTCTCGATCCCATGTGTGCTGTGTGCCATGTCTGACTAATGTAGAGCTGCCAGAGATCCTGTCTGAGCACAACATTCCTCTCACGACGAGAGAGGTGGATGTGAGGTGAGTCTGGGTCATACTGAAAAGGCGGCAATCTGTCCATATCAAGTCCATGACTATCAAACCAGACTCTAACCTGAGTGTACCAAGCTCTCTCATATCCTAACTCTGATATCTGTATAGATGCCTCAAGAGCTCTGTGTGTGAGTCTATCTGTAGGGAGGTCCCTAATCCTCTGAATAAAGCAGATAGTCTGGAATAGTGCCTCTACTGCCATGGGTGGTGCAGCTAGCTCTGCCCTGATGATGTCATGTGGCACCGACTGTTTCCCACGAAATAATCGCGAGATCATACGTACCTGTGGCCTCTCGATCGCACTCCACTGGGTGACTGTGAGACCTGGGGCCCAAACCGTCGCAGCATACATCATAGCTGGTCTGACCAGTGTGTCAAATAGCCAGCCCTTCGTGCGGGGCTCCTGGAAGTGTGCTTGGTGACATCTCCGTTCTAACATGGCTAAAGCTGCATATCCACGTGTGAGTCTATCGGTGGCTGCCTGTCTCATGCTGAAGGGGCCAGGCAAGCTCGTGAATGTGACTCCGAGATAGACATAGGAAGTGACCACCTCAATCTGTCCACCACCAGCTCTGAATCCTGCTCCATTCCTCACCATGGGGGAGGTGTGGAAGATCATGACCTTGGTCTTGCCAAGGTTTACTGTCAAGCCCCTCTGTGTACAAAACTCATCCAGGGCCTCAAGGTGGCGCTGTAATCCCTCGGGTGACTCTGAAATCAAGACAATGTCATCGGCATATAATAAAATGTGGACATGTGTACCTGCGAGGTCTGCACCCTCTCCTCCAGCTCGGAGAATGTAGTCCTCAATCTCGTCAATGTAGAGACCAAATAGAGTGGGAGAGAGTGGGCAGCCTTGCTTAACACCGATGGTGCTAGCAATGGCCTCAGACATACCTCCTGGACACCGTACCCTCCCAGTCACCTGCTCATAGAGTGCATAGATGGCCCAAATCATCCCTGATGGTACTCCCAAGCTCTGGAGGCGTTGGAAGAGCCTCTCGCGCGGCACTGTATCAAAAGCTTTGCGGAAGTCCACAAAGCAGCAATATAGCCTCTTCTTCCGCACCCTTGCCCCATCAATGAGGCAGCGCAGAATGAAGATGTGATCAATAGTAGAGAAAGCTCGTCGAAAACCTGCCTGGCCTCGTGCTCGTAGCCCCTCAGTCTCTGCATATGAACTGAGCTCTGCCTCAAGTATGGCACCGTATAGTTTGGCCATGGTGTGGCCAATCATGATGGTCCTGTAGTTCCCTGGATCCAGGGTGTCGCCAGATTTGTGGATAGGCACAATAGTGTGCCTAGTCCACTCCTCTGGGAAGCCCTCTCCTATAGCCCGGTTGAAGACATGTGCAATCAACGGGGCTATAGTGGAGGCTGCATATATGAGATGCTCGCTCTTCAGTCCTGCGTGGTCTGTCGAACGTCCATGTCGAAGTCGTCGTATGGCCCTCTCAACCATCTTTGCTGTGAAGAGAGAAGAACTAGTAGGGCGAGGCTCAAGTGGCTGGGGAATGGGAGGCTGCCTAGGTACCTCATATAACCTCTGAGCATAATCATGCCATGTGTGTGGGTCTCCAATAGGTGTGGTCGGGCGTGGCTCTCGTAGGCTGCGCCATGCTGCAGCACTGTCCATACTCATAAAGAGATGGTATAGCTCAAGCTCCTGTGCCTCCTCAAAGGCTCGCCTCTTTCGACGTGTGAGAGTCTTCATCTGTCCCTTGGCCTCTCTCTCTGTGATCTCTCCCAATGCTCGCTGAGCTCGTAGTCGGCGGTAAAGATCTCTGCAATCCTCATCATACCAACGATGTTGTGGCATAGTCCCGGGAGGAGGTGTGTGACGAGAATGGATGGTGTGTGGGAAGGAGCTGATGGCTGATGTCTGAAGAACTGATGCTATCTGAGAGGTGAGTAGGGATAGTGGAGTGTCAGGATGAAGTAAGAGAAGACCCTGCTCGACTCGAGCCGCATATATGTGAGCTAGCTCGTGTGTGAAGTGGATGGTGGTGTGTGGGATGCGTGCTTCGGGTATGCGTGTAGGGGTGTCTCCCTTCAGGGAGAGTGCGAGGTATGTGTGATCGGCCCCAATGGGTATGGGTGGGATGGTGAATGAGGTAAGTAGGTGGATGGCCTCTCTGGACCCCATGACGTAATCTACTGTACTTCCCCCGCCATCTGTGACTGAGTGTGGTATGCATGTCAATCCTCCTGAGGTAGGCCACTGAGTCATCCCGTTATAGATAACGAGATTATGTCGAGAGCCTAGTCTGAGTAGGTGAGTGCCATAGTGAGTGTGTGTAGGGTCAGCTGAAGCTCGAGCTGTAGACTCATCCTCTATGGTATGTAGTATCTCCGGGTCTTCTGGGTCAAATATCTCACACTGATCATTGCCTGTCCTGGCATTGAAGTCTCCCATAAGGAAGACTTCCCCTAATGCAGAGTACTCTGTAATCTCTTCTGACAAGCAAGTGTATGGTGAGTCCTCCTCTCGATCTATGATAGCGAAACGCGAGCTAGAAGGAGCAAAGTAGCATAATGCTATGAAGATGATCCGCTCCTGCGAGAGCTGGAGTCGAATCCAAAGATATCTGGCCTGTGAATCACGTGCGACTATCTGTATCCTGCTCTGAAGTCCATCTCTAAAGAGTATGGCTACTCCTCCTGATCCTCGGGTGGTGTGCTGACGTGTACACTCTCTGTATGTGGACTCCCACTGAAAACCGTGGACACGAGGTAGGCCCCGGTTCGGGCTGTCATGTGTCTCTGTGAGCATAATGATGTCTTTGTCTTTGCGCACCTCTTCCAATCTCTCTGGGTGTGTCCATAGATCTCCATTGCAGTTCCAAACTGCAAGGTGTATCTCCTCGAGTGTCTCACAGGCCGCGAATCCCTATGGGATGGCCTTGCCATCAATGATGACACGACCATCTCTGTATGAAGCCTTCTTTCCTTCTTTGCGAGCTTGATGTACTCTCGGCATGCATGCACGACGGTGTGCTACCTGCATGGGTGTGAGATCATCGTCAAGGTAGATGGGGGGGCCATCAAGTGCTCTCAAAATCACCCTCCTGCGTAGGAAAGTAGATCTTATATCTTCGGAAGGGAAGTGTAGAATGAGAGCTCTCTTCTTCGTGGGGTCTCGTCCCGTTCTCCAAGACTTGATGAATGGGGGGGACTCCTCTTTGTAGCCGAGTATCTTGCATAGTGTTTTCCCATCGGACTCGGGGGTAGAGCCTTCTTTTTCTTCAATGCCCGTGATGCGTACATTGAGACGGCGGGCATGTCTCATCTTTTCTTCCTCAATAGTGGTGTGCACGATGAGGGCTTCTTCCTTTTGTGCTTTCTCTTTGGCTTCTTTTTTGATGTTCTTCTTCACTATGTCAATCCACCCTTCTTTGGTAGCTTCTAATTTGTTTTCCATGCTCTCGGTCAAGGATTTGGTGAGTTCTTCTTTGAGAGCTTCTGTCTTGTTCATATTAATCTCTCCCTCTTCGGGTGTAAGAGAGACCATTGAAGCTTTGAGGAGCTCCAATTCCTCTTTCATGTTTGCCCTCTCCTTAGTCCATTCTTCTTTCTCTTTTTGCCATGCTTCCCTCTCCTTATGATATGTTTCTACTTCCTTCTCGAGCTTTGAGAGGCGGCTGATGATGGCCGTGATAGTGGAGTCCACCATCTTCTTGTTTTCTTTGATAGCTATGGTCAGTTTGTCCTCCATTTTT
>CM035431.1:62290449-62305449 GCA_020310875.1 Ceratopteris richardii | reverse complement strand
CGACGGGCTGGAGGGGGGTTTGCTGCAGGCGACGGGCTGGAGAGAGAGAGAGAGAGAGAGAGAGAGAGAGAGAGAGAGAGAGAGAGAGAGAGAGAGAGAGAGAGAGAGAGAGAGAGAGAGAGAGAGAGAGAGAGAGAGAGAGAGAGAGAGAGAGAGAGAGAGAGAGAGAGAGAGAGAGAGAGAGAGAGAGAGAGAGAGAGAGAGAGAGAGAGAGAGAGAGAGAGAGAGAGAGAGAGAGAGAGAGAGAGAGAGAGAGAGAGAGAGAGAGAGAGAGAGAGGGGGAGAGAGAGAGGGGGAGAGAGAGAGGGGGGGAGAGAGAGAGAGGGGGAGAGAGAGAGAGGGGGAGAGAGAGAGAGAGAGAGAGAGAGAGAGAGAGAGAGAGAGAGAGAGAGAGAGAGAGAGAGAGAGAGAGAGAGAGAGAGAGAGAGAGAGAGAGAGAGAGAGAGAGAGAGAGAGAGAGAGAGAGAGAGAGAGAGAGAGAGAGAGGAGAGAGAGAGAGAGAGAGAGAGAGAGAGAGAGAGAGAGAGAGAGAGAGAGAGAGAGAGAGAGAGAGAGAGAGAGAGAGACTTTTTAAGGTCTAGTAGAGACCAAAATCGGCCTATGAGACAAAACATATACATAAGTATGATCCAATCCACTGTGGTTCCAAAAGGAAAATAAAGTGAGTACGAAATAGAGTATAAAATGAGTGGGTAATAGCTGGCATCGAGGGTGTGGGGTGCTATGGGTATGCACTCTATATTCTCAATAGGTGAGATACAAATATGATATGCATAGGGTGGGTAGGCTCAATGGTGTCATAAACCTCTAAATGCTTGGAGTGGGTGTAGGATATAATGCATCGATGGGTAAGGCGTCGTGGCGATCCTCAAAATGCTCTGCACGTCGAGATCAGTAGGGGTGCGCTGCTGATGTCTCTGAATCTCCATGTCATAATGTGGGTGAATCGCTTGAATCTCTCTCTCGTGGGGACGGGCTCTCCGAAGTGGTGGTCTCGATCGTCGGCGCTGTCGTCGAAGCTCGTCTGCTCTCTGTAATGTGAGACCCCGCGTCGAGCTAGGCCCTCCGGTGGATGTGGATCTGAAACAATTTGTAGTATGAGTCTGTGGTACCGAGGGTATCTCCACCTGCTCGAGAAGTGAGGCACGGCGGTGCTGGAGCTGTACTAGGAGTCGGCCGAGAGGGCGCTGATCCTTCGTCTCCAATAAAGCGTTGATCTCTGGGACCCCTAAAGAGCTGTGGGTAACGGTGTCTGATATCCTCATATGCCTGGCATCTACATGTGCAGTGCTCCTCGTCCTCCACCTCCTCTCAGCATATCCTACATAACTTCTCACCCCTCGGGGTATGTGTCGCTCGCCCAACCTCAATCGCGATCTAGTGTGATGATACCCTGATGTGCCCAATGGCCACTCGCTCTGCTGGTGCCATATATGTAGCCATGTATCGTGGTCTCTGAATGAAACCATCCCCTCTCACTATCCGGAAGTGCTCTCTGTAGTGTTGCCTCTTTGTGGGAACAGGCTCCCGTGGTGCTACCCATATCTCCCTGACGTGTATCTGTAGTAGGTCTTGACGGATGATCCTGTTCCTCTTTGAACGAGAGAGGATAATGTAGGGGGAAGAGAGGTCATACTGAAAAGGGGGGAGATCTGTAATGCTCATGCCATGGTTTGCGAGCCAACGATAGGTCTGTGCATACCATACTCTCTCATGCCCTGTCTCTCCCAAATGTCAAGAGCTCTCAAATGCAAGCTTGGTGAGTTGACTGGTGGGGAGCTCGCTGACTCTTAGAATAAAGGTCACCAATTGAAACAGGGCCTCCACTAGCATCGGTGGTGTGCCAAGCTCAGCTCGTATAATGTCATGTGTAACGGAGGGCTTGCTGCAGAGCAACCGTGAGATCATGGTGACTTGGGGCCTCTCAATCCGTGTCCACATAGCCTCCGTGATCCCTGGTGCCCATAGTGTTGTTGCGTACATCAATGCGGGTGTCACTAGAGTATCAAAGAGCTCCTGAAAATGTGCCTGAAAGCAGTGTCTCTCCAATCCAGCAAGCAAGTGCCGTATAGCCTTGCGTCAATCTCTCTCTCGCAGCCTGTGCCATGGAGAATACTCCTGTGCTGCCCGAGAAGGTGACACCTAAGTAGACGTAGGAGTCCACTATCTCTCTCTCTCTTCAGCAGACCATTACCCAGTTCTTTCAGCGAGTTGAGCTACATCAGAGAGGTCCATCTATAGGGCTCACGCTGCACCAGGCAGCAGCACAGAGAGCATGGCGCCAACCACGCATGGGCGGATATCGTCGACCACGACTTTATCAGGAGGATATCTCACACATCACGATTGCCTACGACCACATGATGGAGCATAGGCGTACCACCACCCCCTGGGTTGTCTTCCTTCTGGAGGCACTCAGACCACCACCGATGTACCACATACTACACCCACCTCCACCCATCACTAGTAGCTAGGGCGTTTTACTCACATTTTGGGATCCCCCATGTATTAGGTGGCCACTATCTACAGAGTCAGAGCCACGTCTCCCCAGCCTTTTCCAGCCCTATATAGCTTTGTGTAGCGATATACTTTTTTATTTCATTTTATCTTCTACACAGGGTTACTACACTTGTACATGGTTTTTGTCTCATAGGCCAAGTTTGGCCTCCAGGAGACGTTAATATGACTTTCTTTCTTTCTTTCTTTCTCCTCTGGCTGCGGTGAAAGAGGCGCGATGGAGTACTATCCTGGAGGTGTGGAAGATCATGACTTTGGTCTTGCCAAGGTTCACTGTGAGTTCTCTCTCCATGGAAAAGGTATCGAGCGCCTTTGAGTGTGATTGCAACCCCTCGTGTGACTCTGAAAGCAAGATAATGTCATCAGCATATAATAGGATGTGTACTGGTGTACCTCCAAGGTCTCTTCCTAGCCCTCCTCTGCGCTGTATATAATTCGTGATCTGGTCGATATAGAGACCTAAGAGAGTGGGTGAGAGTTGGCACCCTTGTTTCATACCAATGGTGCTAACAAGGCTGTCTGATAGGCCACCAGGGCAGCACACCCTACCTGTGACTCGTGCATACAAAGCATGGATGACCCATAGCATGTCTGATTGTAGTTGTAACTCCGGGAGTCTCCGTAGTAGTCTCTCTCTCGAGACCATGTCGAAGGTTTTGCGGAAATCCACAAAGCAACAGTATAGTCTCCGCTTCCTCGCCTTCGCGCTCTCAATCAAGCAACGAAGTACGAAGATGTGGTCGATGGTGGAGAAAGTGCGGCGGAAGCCTGCCTGGCCTGGTGCTCTGATCCGAGCTACCTTAGCGCGTGTACTGAGCTCTGCGTGTAGTATTGCTCCATAGATCTTGGCAAGGATGTGGCCTATCATAATAGTCTTGAAGTTCCCGGGTGCATCATATCGTCGGACTTATGGATAGGCGCAATGGTATGCATAGTCCACGAGTCGAGTAACCCCTCAACCAAAGCACGATTGAAGAGGTGGGCGATCAGGTGGGAAACTACATCTACTGCGTTTATAACGTGCTCGCCTTGTAGTCTTCTGTGGTCTGCTGAATGGCCATGCTGTAGCCTATGGATAGCATGTCGTACCATGCCTGCCGTGAATAGGGTGGATATGACAGGACGCGGTCTGGGAGGGATCCGCAATGTAGGCTGTCTTGGGACATCATATAATCTCTGGGCGTAGGTGTGCCAAGTCTGAGGATTTGCTATGGGTGTAGGTGGGCGTGGCTCACATAAGGCCCTCCACGCGGTGGTGCATCTCTACTCATGACTCATGAGAAGGTCAAACAACTTTGCCTCCTGTCGCTCCTCGAAAGCTCACCGCTTCCGGCGTGTGAGAGCCCGCATCTGTCGTCGTGCCTCCCTCTCCGTGATGGATCCCAAGATACTCTGTGCTCTGAGATGTCGGTATAGTCGTCTACACTCCTCATCGTACCATCTATTCTGGGGTGTATGCCCAAGTCGTGTCGAATGTGCGGTGCTGTGGGTGGTGTATGGGAAGCTGAGAGTAGCGGGTGTGTGGAGGATCGAGGAGAAGTGGGCAGTGTGGATGTCCAATGGGGCGGAGGGGTGAAGGGAGTAGATGTGCTCCCGGACATGGGAGCTATAGATATGGGCTAGCTCGTCTAAAGTGGACGGTGGTATGGGCATGTGGCTGAATGGTGGGGGGGGTGGGATATGCATGGTGATCCGTGTATGGATAGGGGGAGATATGTGTGGTCAGCACCAATCGGTATGGGTGGGATGGTGAATGAGGTGATGAGATGTATCGTCTCCGGGGATCCAATAACATAGTCTACCACACTGCCTCCATGCGGTGTCGTGGGTGGAATGTAGGTAAGACCACCCGAGGTGGGCCAAGTCCCCATCCAATTGTAGATAATGAGGGTGTGCTGCTCCCATATGGAGTAGGTGTCGGCCGTATGAGGTGGGTGTGGCGGTGTCGGTTGAGGCTCTGAGTGTGGACATGTCCTCCATGGTGCGGAGCATCTCAGGGTCCTCAAAGTCGTAGATATCACACTGGTGGCTCTGAGTACGGGCATTGAAGTCTCCTACAAGGAAGACTTCGCCCATCCCGGTATACTCCATAATGGTGTCTCTCAGGCAGTCATATGGCGATGGGGTATCTGGCCCCTCCCCTTGTGAAGGTTGCTTGGGGATATGTGTGAAGCGCGAGCCGATGGATGCAATATAGGAGCTGGCGAAATACGTTGCTCTCTCCTCTGATAGCTGGAGGCGTATCCACATGAAACGTGCCTCTGGGTCTCTAGCTACCATCTGTATGCTATGCTGTAATGACTGTCTATAGAGCACGGCTACGCGTCCTGATCCTCGTGTGGTGTGCTGTCACATCTTTCAGCGGTGAGCTAACTCCCACATATAGCCCTCAATCCTTGGTAGGTTCCTCCTCGGGCTCTTGTGTGTCTCTATCAAGAAGATCATGTCTCTGCCCTCCATCACCTCCTCGAGGCGCCCAGGATGTGTCCACAAAGATCCGTTGGAGTTCCACACTCCAATGCGCACCTCCGGTCGTACTGTCCCATAGGCCGTGAATCCCTAGTCAATGGGTCGTCCATCGATGATGACAGGACCGTCTTTGTATAGAGCATGATGTCCCTCCCGTCTGGCCTAGAGGGCACACGACATGCATGCACGTATGTGCTCTACCTGCATCCTTGTGAGGTCGTCATCCAAATAGATCGGGTGCCTGGTGTAGTGCGTAATACTGCCTGTCGTATGAGGAAGTCTATCCTCCTTGCCTCATCCGAGAACTCAAGGATGAGTGCTCTGCACCGTGTGGTGTCCCGTCATGCTCTCGAGACTCGGGTTAAAGGGAGACGCATATCCGTGCGGTATCCAAGTAGTGTGCACAAGAGACTCCTGTCCTCCTCTGGTGATCCGTCTATCTCTATGAGGCCGGAGATGCGGACATTGAGCCTGCGAACCTGTCGCATCCGCTCCTCCTTAGTTGTGGTGTGTACGATGTGGATCTCCTCATGGTGGTGGTTCTTTGCCTCTTGTCGAAGGTTTTTTTTAACAACTTCGACCCATCCATCTTTTTTGGTTTCAAACTCTCTTTGAACCACCTCGATGCACTCTTTCTTGATAGTCGACTGTGTGTCCTCTAGCTGTGGGGCGATCTCCCCCTCCTCACGTATGCTGTCCAGTTTCGTCTTCATATCAGTAAGCGTGGTGTGGAACTCCTCTTGATCTTGTGAGTGCTTCTTGCGGATAGCAAGAAGCTCTTCCCGGAGGGACTCGTTTTCTTTCTCCAAGGTTGCTACCTTGGCTTCGAGGGCGATGACTCTGCGAGTAACTCCATTGAGTCTAGAATCACCTTCTTTCTTATGTCTCTCTATCAACTCTCGGAGGGTATGCTCTAAAGTGGCCAGTTGTTCCTCTAACTTGCGAGCCATGAGAGAGAGAGAGAGAGAGAGAGAGAGAGAGAGAGAGAGAGAGAGAGAGAGAGAGAGAGAGAGAGAGAGAGAGAGGAGAGAGAGAGAGAGAGAGAGAGAGAGAGAGAGAGAGAGAGAGAGAGAGAGAGAGAGAGAGAGAGAGAGAGAGAGAGAGAGAGAGAGAGAGAGAGAGAGAGAGAGAGAGAGAGAGAGAGAGAGAGAGAGAGAGAGAGAGAGAGAGAGAGAGAGAGAGAGAGGGGGGGGAGGGAGGGAGGGAGGGAGGTAGAGGGAGGGGGAGTGGGAGTGGGGGAAGAGGGGGGGGGGGGGGGCGGGAGGGAGGGAGGGGGGGGGGGGGGGGGGCGGGAGGGAGGGAGGGGGGGGGGGAGAGAGAGAGAGAGAGAGAGAGAGAGAGAGAGAGAGAGAGAGAGAGAGAGAGAGAGAGAGAGAGAGAGAGAGAGAGAGAGAGAGAGAGAGAGAGAGAGAGAGAGAGAGAGAGAGATGAGAGAGAGAGAGAGAGAGAGAGAGAGAGAGAGAGAGAGAGAGAGAGAGAGAGAGAGAGAGAGAGAGAGAGAGAGAGAGAGAGAGAGAGAGAAATCAATTTTCTGCTCTACTCATGTGAAACTAACTGTTTGGGGATGGTATTTGGATGTAGGAGGGAATGGTTGAATTTCAGGGAATGCTGAAAGTCAAAATCATCAAAGGAACAAATTTAGCTGTTCGAGACGTAAGGTCAAGTGATCCTTATGTTGTGGTTACTGTTGGACGTCAGGTAACCATTGCTCTACACACAGGTCAAGGCCATTTTCCTTAATTTGTCTAGCTAAAGTTTGACTCAGTTGTGTGAATTGCATTGTTTCATAAAATCAGCATGATTTAGAGAGTCCATTGGTTCTATGTTAAACTAGGAAAGGTTATGTAAGTGTTTGATCATGAGGTTTTGAAAGAAAATGAAAGAAGAGCCTTTATGGGATACCTGGTATAGAAGTGTTAGAAGATCTTCAGATTATATATGAATGAGATTATGTGTAGGCCCCCTTTTTACGTTAGGTAAAACATTGGCTGAGGAACTTTTTCTTATTGCTTTTTTTTTTTGGGTCTTGATTTATTTTGTCTTTTTCTGTTTTGTTTTGTTTTCTTTGTTTTTTTCCCCTTCTTTTCTGTTTTCAGTGGAACAACATCTTGACTTTGTTATTCTTCTATATAAAGGAGCAGATTTGTCATGCTTATAATAGGCATTACAGGAGTGAGTAACTTCCCTGAGGTGAGTTTTCTTGTTAGTATTAGGGGTTGCTGTGGGCTTGATATATGTTCTATCAGAAGTTCTTATGATAAGGAACATCGTCTTGTTTTGAATGACTAATGCATGAAGTGGAGTCAATCTATGATTCATACAATACCCACATCATGATGTTTGTGGGTTCCAACGATTATGGTGAGCTTACTCACTTTTGGCAGCAAGTTAGAGAGAATGAGCTTTAGTTCTCATCAACAGTGCCTCATCTATCTGTAGTTCCAAAACATGTCTCATGCTCATTGTAGTGCAGTTGCAACAGGGGCACTATAGATCAGGTTTAAACAGTTGCATTTGCATAATAGACACTTTTGCTGGAGCATTCTGAATGGTTGTATGAAAATGGTTTTTTGTTTATATATATATATATATATATATATATATATATATATATATATATATATATATATATATATATATATATATATATATATATATATATATATATATATATATATATATATATATATATATATATATATATATATATATAGTACAAAGTAGAGATTTAAATCGGGATTTAAATCGTTTAAATTGTAGATGTTTAAAAAAATAAAAATAAAAAGGGAGGTTTTTATTCATCAAGAGAGATTTTTAATTTTTTTGTTATATTTGAGGTATGCACAATCCCTAGTACATTTAGTGGCCGAAAACACATAAAATACCTACTCTAGAAGTTAGAACCCCTCTCCATTACATGATACATCATTACAATTTACATCGATGAGTCATACATTGTAGAACTTAAATGAACGGTAAATCATGAACATCATATCTACATTGCAATTTACACCATAAATAAGATAGTGATCAATGACATTTCATTACATGAATGATGAAAAGTAAAAGATAACATGAATGTCAATAGCTGAACGCACAAAAACCATAGAATAAGTGGCAATGTCATACAAAAAAGCATAGAGTGATCACTATCACATGACAGACTATAATCTAAGATGTCTAATGAATCATGAGTCATGACTCCTCATTGTCATCCACGGAGTCATCATCTATGGGATCCTCATCAAATGTACTAGCCCATGATGATGTACTATCCAACTCTGAATGTCCAAACTTAGCTACAATCGCTACAACGTCTAGGCCAAGATCATCTCCGCTAGAAGACGAGGGTGATAACTCCTCCCAATCATGTGCATGCTCTGTAGAAGTCCGAGGGCCACCAATATCACGAACACTAGATGTCCCACTGCGCTGTCCACGACCTCGGGCTCGTCCACCTCGTCTCGAATAATACTTCCGTGGTCGACTAGTAGATGGCAATGATGGATCATCTACACATAACACAATATTTTCATAAAACAGAGTGTAGAATGAAAAATATTCTTGAATCTTATCTATATATTATAATTTGAACTTTGTAAATTGTACCTATGTGAGGTCTATCTCTTCGAGTGCGACTACGGGTCTGACGCACATGCCTATGAGACTCCATCGCAAGCATGGCAAAGATCTCTCTCTCTCCTCCTGAGGGATTTGAGGGATATCTTTGACATGGCTGATATCAATAGAATCTACATTAACCTGCAATTTAAAAATTTCAAAATTATAGAGCAGAGTATACTAAATACAGATTTAAATTTTAAATGCATGACTAAATGTCAAAGAATTTATTTACCTGTAGAGGAGAAATGTTATTTCCTTTAGACTCTAACAACTTGAGATTGCAATGGTAATACACCAACGTTTCAAGCTTCGCTGGGCTCAATCTATTCCTCTTTTTTGAATGGAATAGAGCCCATGTGCTCCAATTCCTTTCTGCAGGTCTTGTACTACAGTCTTGCGAAAGTATCCGCAAGGCAAGTTTTCTCTGCGATTCACACATAATTAAATTATTTAAACTTGATTCTTTGATAATAAGATGAAATATTTACTAAAAAATCACTCACCAATATAGGAGTACTAACTCCATATCTCCCACCATGTGACAGGAGAAAGCTGATTCTCTCGTAGGCATGCCGTAGGCTTCCCAAAATATTTCTCCATGCTACGGAACCGCACTCTCTCATCCTCCAACTGAGACAAGAGTGCTACATCACCACCTGTCCATCCTGCGATGTACTCAATCCAGCTATCCTCAAGAATCTCGTTTGTGCATTGCTCCTCACTCCTCCACAGTGGATGAAGAATATGAGCAACTGCATCCCATCGACTTTGGACAGCATCACATAAACCCTTCTTTCTATTGAAAGAATTAAAAAACATATGTAAGTAATTATATAGACTATAATCATACAAATTACAATGAACATAAACAAATAGAGAATTGCAATAAACTTACTCTTCCTCTGAAAGTCCATTGACTCACTGGATGCAATCTTGTATACGGTTGATGTACTCGTATACAAGGCCAAGAGTGCTACCCTCCATATCTGTAATGCGGAGCACAATGTATACAGGCTGAATAGCAGCTACCAATATCTCTCCCTTCACCCAAAGTTCATCCTCTCCCATGACAAGAGATGAAAACTTTGTGAAGAGAGAATTCCGTGCTCTAACTTGAGATAATTGATACCATTCTTCTGAAACACACGTGCGCTAAAGACCCTTCCTCACTCTCAAGACTCTATCAACAACTATGTACATGTAACAAAAACGGGTGAGAGAAGGTTTTTGGAAATCTGAGGAGTGAGCGCCGAAAATGTTGAGGACTTTAGGGCGGCTAGTGACAAACTTCACTATAAATTTGGCTTTATCTAGGATGGTTCTTATCCATGGAATTCCCCCTATGTCTTCCATGAGTAGATCTAAGCTATGTGATGCACAAGGTGTCCATTTGATTTTGGGATACATATCCTCAACCATACGCCCCATGGACACACAGTTAGCCCCATTGTCGGTCACAACTTGTACCACATTTGCACTCCCCACATCCTCAATGGCTTTTTGAACATGTGAAAATATGAATTGGCCAGTAACCACTATGCGAGGTGCATGTGCAGGTATGGCACGTAAGAACATTGTGCCCTTGCATGAGGAGACAAGAATGTTGTAAACATTCCTCTTCCTCATGTCTGACCAGCCATCACATAGAATAGAGCAGCTATACTTTTCCCATGAGCTCCTCAATGACAACATTTCTGTCTCAACTAATGTCTTTTGTTTGGAGAGCTTAGAGGTACGTAAGACTTGCCCCGATGGACCCTCCCAAGGATAACCAATCCTACTCACAGCCTTCATGGCCCTCTTCCATGCAAGTGTGTTTGCCATATTGAATAGGATACCACATTCAATGAAGAGCTTGGTTATCTCTCGGGTTGCTTCATTCATTGATTGTTTCTGTATTCCAGCCCTCATGCTACCTTTCACAAATATATTGCTCTCTGGAATCTTGGGTCTAGGATCCTTAGAGATGTTCACTGAGCTTATGCTCTCAGTGCGGGGCTTTTTGGATGAACTAGGGGTATAATCAATGACATCAACAGGATTGGTTTGCTCTTCATTGCTATGTGACAATGAAGATGAACCAATTGGCATCTTACCCACCCTTTCGCTCAATTGAAGTTGAGCAGTTAGCTCCTCAACAATCCTTGGAAGAATAGAAGTGCTTTTCCAATCCCTCCACCTTTTAAGCCAAGGAGATGAGTTTTGATACGAGATGCACTGCCCGTGTAAACCCCCATGCAATAGTTGCATTGCCATGTGTTCTTGCCAAGCTCTTTCACATGGTTGCAAATAACATTAGGAGTTCTCCCCATGATGATAAAACTCTCTATAGTGTTGAGATTCCAAGGTAGGGTGGCTACCAAATACTCAAGACTCAAGAGGGCCGAGGCAAGCTGAATACTCAAGACAAACTCGAAAGCTCTCTCTCTCTCTCTCTCTCTCTCTCTCTCTCTCTCTCTCTCTCTCTCCCCCCCCCCCCCAATGAAGAAGACTCAAGAGGCCAAAGCTTCGAATGCGTGCGCTGCAAAGAATGAGGAATGTCCAAATCGGCAACGATCTAAAAAACCCTTTGAAATTTTTTTGCAAAAAATGTGAATAAAAATCGCTGTTTGTGATTTAAATCGTGCATGAGATTTAAACGATATATATATATATATATATATATATATATAATATATACATAATACATACATAATACATACATACATACATACATACATACATACATACATACATACATACATACATACATACATACATACATACATACATACATACATACATACATACATACATTACATACATACATACATACATACATACATACATACATACATACATACATACATACATACATACATACATACATACATACATACATACATACATACATACATACATACATACATACATACATACATACATACATACATACATACATACATACATACATACATACATACATACATACATACATAACATACATACATAACATACATACATACATACATACATACATACATACATACATACATACATACATACATACATACCATAGTGGAAAGCAACGTTTTCGCAACGGCAACGGCAACGGGTTAGCAACGGGTTAGCAACGTCTAGACCTAGGAGTTGTGATAAAGTGATTTATTTTTCAAAATTTTTATATGTTTTTTTCACATATTTTGGGTCATATGATATGTAATAAGGTGGGATATGACTATATATACCATAAAATACTTATTACAATATAAGATATATCATAAATAATAGAGATTATCAATCTAATACATCATCATTGTATCAAAATTCAAATACAATCATAACATCAATAATCATAACATCATCATCTAGATTCTAGATTCTAACAACATAATGATCATAACACTTAACTTTCAAGTTTCTAGTTTCTAAGTTCTAACTTCTAACTTTTAACAAATTACAATAAACATGATGATTTATAACATAAATGATAAGACCTGTCACCTGGCATCATACATGTCACATGTGTCATGATCATATCATCGTTCATACATCAAAATAAAACAATAGAGATCACTATGACAAAGTGGCAAATGATACATATCATGAAATACCAAATGATACATAAATCATAAGTGGCAAATGATACATATCATGAAATACCAAATGTACATATCATGAAATACCAAATGTCAAACATGAAATGTCAAAGCCTCAAATGTCAATATACAAACTTTGTCACTCTGACATGGTGTCAGATGACAAATCATCACTCTCATCATCATCATCATCATCATCATCATCATCCCTAGTAGTAGTGGTATGTGGTCGGCTACTAGTGGATGCATCACCACTACCACTAGGTCCTCTGCGGCTCCGAGATGATCTGGTATCATGCTGAGGTAAGGTCAACTCATGGTACAGCATAGTATATAAGTCCAGATCCTCTGGAGGAATATCTGGAATATCTCTGACTCTCTCTATATCTACTGTGTCCACGTTGACCTCCCTCACATCTCCTGTATGTCCGCCGCTCTCCAAGAGACGCAAGTTGCAGTGGCAATAAACTAGCCGCTCCAACTGCGCTGTAGATAATCTGTTCCTCTTCTTTGTATGGAAGAGGGCCCATGTGCTCCAATTCCTTTCACAAGGACTTACGCTGCAGTCCTGTGAAAGGATACGAATAGCTAACTCTCTCTGCATTACAACATAATTCAAAAAATAATTAGTACATAAATCTATATACATATTTATCACATGTCACACAGGTGACAGTACACTAAAGACTTTTGACTTAGTACTTACCAACTGAGGAGCACTAGCACCATACATCTCCCACCATGATACTGGCCGCAACTGAGCAGATCTCAAACAAGCCGTATCCTTTCCAAAATGGCCACCACCATTTTGGAATACCAAGAGCTGTCTCTCCAACTGAAGTCGCAACTCTACATGAGCTGGATAAAGCCTATATACATATGTGTTCCATGCACTCAAGAGCTCCTCATCCACGATGGCCTGCTGAGATCTCCATAAGGGATGCAATAAGTGTGCCATCCCATGGATCGGGCGATGAAACCAATCCCATCGATCCCTCCACACAGCCTTAAGCTGCTCAATCCTATAAACAAAGAAATTATAAATTTTAGAGACTAATTTTTAAGATAATAAGAATTTTAAGTGTCAAAAATTCAAAGTAATAAGTAATAACTTAATAAATACCTGTCCAATGTCAAATGTGGGCAACGTGAAAGGGACTCGCCAACTCGATCCATGAACTCATAGACGAGTCCCAATGTACTCCCCTCCATATCAACGATGCGAAGGACAGAATATAATGGATGTATGGCACGCACAAGTGCCTCTACATCCCTCCAAAATGAATCCGACAAGCATGTAATCCGTACAAAATCTGCTCTCGGGGTAGTGTGTCCATCCCAGGCAGTCCACTCTGTAGACACAACTGTCTGCATCAAAGCCTGCCGCACCCGAAGTAGTCTCTCCATCACTATGCACATGTAAGCAAACCTGGTCTTCGCAGGCTTTAGGATATCCAACTCACTGTATGATATGAAAATAGCTAATAGTTTTGGTCTCTTTGTGAACAAAGAGACCACCTTATGGCAGGTGGAAAAAATAGAATGAATCCAAGGGATCTTTCCAAGATCCTCTATCAAAAGATCAATGCTATGTGCGGCACATGGGGTCCACACAATGGAGGGAAACTCTGCCTCTAACAATCTACCCATGGCCACACAATTACTTCCATTGTCGGTAATGACTTGCACAACATTCTTTTGACCAACATCCATAATAGCCTGGCGGATATGACCATATATAAACTGACCTGTGACACAAAAATTACACCAAATCAGCCATGTACATAGTACATAGTACATACTACATACATAATACATATATATAGCATATGCAAAATTCAAATGCGTATCTTAAAATTAAAACTTGAAATTTCACCTATACATACCTGTCACTGTAAGTCCAGGCTCTGATGCATCGATGGCGCGAAGGAACATAGTGCCTTTGCAACAATGCACTAGTATGTTATATACATTCCTTTTCTTGATGTCTGTCCATCCATCGCACATAATAGTGCATCCATACTTCTCCCATGTGCCCATCATCGGCTGTAACTGCTTCTCCACTATATCTTTTGTTTTGCGTAGCTCACTAGTCCTCAACTCCTCATATGAAGGACTGCTCCATCGATATCCTAATGTGCTCACTAACTCCATGGCTTCCTTCCATGCGGGTGTGCGTGCAACATTAAAAGAGAGGCCACACTATATGAAAAGCTTCATTATACCTTGTTTGGCCTCAAGCTCCCGCTGCCTCTGAAAACCCGCACGTACGGATGCCGAAGAAAGTGATCCTCTAGGTGCCTTCACCGGTGGCTGAGTGTCACCCTCAAGATCGACGGTATCATGTCCATGCTCATCATTCCCTCCACTAGAGGATCCCATATGACGCTGATGTGATGGAGCATCGTGTGGAGGAGGATAACAGAGCTAACAGAGGTGGAGGTGGGCCGAGAGCTTTGTGGATACTTTCTAGCTTCCCTTTGAGCTACCCACTCAAGGAGCTCATCCTTGATATCAGCTGGCATAGGCTGCTTGCATGCTGAAATGCCCAAGCCACTAAATTTGGCAAGGTGGGCTTTGATACGATCTGCCCCACCACCCCCTTTGTAACCACATAGGTTACATGTCCATCTCTCACTCCCACCCGACCCAAACTTCCCTTGGCTACTCACATACTTCCAACAACTTTGCTTTGGTTTAGGCATGGTGAGTCTCTCTCTCTCTCTCTCTCTCTCTCTCTCTCTCACTTTGGTCTCTCTCTCTCTCTCTCACTTTGGTCTCTCTCTCTCTCTCTCTCTCTCTCTCCTCTCTC
>CM035431.1:61613707-61638707 GCA_020310875.1 Ceratopteris richardii | reverse complement strand
AAAGCAAGTATCGTGAGCTCTGGAGATTGAATATTGCGCTCGAGGAGCAAGGATTTTGAGCTGTGCAGATAAGAAAAGGTCGTAGAGGAGTTGGAGAGTAGCTCCCAAGGTAACCATAACCATCCTTTACTCATAAAATCTGGTGGAATTTAGCAACACAGTCAAATAGCCTACGACAAGTATCGTGAGAGATGATTTAAGGGGTGAAGAACTTATTTTTGTGATTTAGGCTGAGGGGAGAGGGTAGATAGGCTCTGGGAACATTTGTATGCAATTAAACTCCAAAGACACTTGCTAAAAATTGAAAAAAAGGCCAAGTATTGTGTTCTCCCATGGTTGAGATATCGCGATATCTGGATATCGTGAACTCCTGTGGTCGAGTATCGTGATACTTACATTGGTCACATATCAAGTATCGTTGAGAGATCCTCATGATACTAGTCGCATATCGTCTATCGTGAATTTCTGTTCACGATACTTGACGGACATCATGTATCATTGAATTTTTTCACGATACCTGGTGGATATGGAGTATCGTGGGACACTGAAAACGATATTTGCCTAATATCGACTATCATGGAAATTCTCTTAGTCGAGTATCATGTATCGTGAATTTCTGATTGCGATACCCATGGCATATCGTGTATCGTGGAGGTTGCTTTTCGCGACATTTGTGGAAGATCGAGTATCGTGAAGTTCCTAGTATGGAGTATTGTTGATTGGCTCGTGATATTGGTCAAGTATCGTGTATCAAGATCTGCAAGTCAAGTATCATGTATTGTGATCTACCAGTCAAGTATCGTGTATCGTGATCTTCCAGTCAAGTATCGTGTATTGTGATTAGCCAGTCAAGTATCGTGTATCGTGATCTGTCTAGTTGGTCGAGTATCATGTATCATGTGGGTGAAGTATCGAGTATCGTGGCATTTTTCCAGTCAGCCAAAATTCCAGTATCGTGGAATTCTTTAGGTTCAAGTATCGTGTATCGTGGATTCATTGTAAGTCTTAAGTCAACCAAATATTCCCTAGAACTCAGACCCTCAGTAAAGAACTCTAGGACGTGGAGGTTGGCTAAATTAGACTAGAATTATTCAATTGAATGAACCTAAGATCCGGAAGAACCCTAGGGAGTCAAAGAAATGTGATTTCTTCTGTGGGAAGTGTAGCCGAACCAAGTAGTCGTTCACATTACTCTGAAACCTTGAGTGAGTCTGAGGAAGAAATTATCATGGCTTCAGAGGATATGCAGAATTCTATACCAATAATTGGCATGATGTCAATTATTGAGGGTGAATATCGGACATCTTTAGAATATGTGAACACCAACCAACACGGGATACCTATCTACCTAGATGGGCTAAACCAATCAGTGGCCAGACTAAAGAAAGCTACAGACGCTTACATAGTACCTAGGCCAGTAGTTAAATATGCAGGAGAATTCTATATGGACAAAAGAGATATTCAGTATGTAGTTACAGAACACCCTGAAAGCATCAACGAACAAGGGGAAAAAGGCAACGCCCACAACCTTAATGAAGAGGGGAATGAAGAGCAGGTAACCACCCCTAGAGGGAGATCCACGGTTGTCAGGGTTTGGAGAGGAGACGTAGTTCCCCAAGATGATTCCCTAATGAATGTCTATTTGATCAATGGGATGGAACATCTTCTTAGAGCCCACTCTTCGTTATGGGAAGTGGCCAATAACCCAGTCACCATCTATGAGTTACAAGATCCTGAACTCCCCACCTATATCACGTATTTGGACAAAAACCAGAGGAGGTATTGGCCTTTAATGGAGTTAGAAAGAGCAGGGTTGAAATATCAGAACATCCTAGTGTTCCCTCCTAGGGATCAAGCCACTACTTCACAGAACCCCCAAGGAACTTATAAAGATAATTCATATCAGCACTCGGGACAGACACAATAAATGCATATTCGAGTCAGACCACATGTGCAATTCGCGACACCAGGCAATAAGCCTAATTATGAGCCTCACCCACCTGTTGAACCAAGGAATAGAATTCCTGTCCTAGATAGACCATCTGTAGTAAGAGGACCTGGTATACCGATAGGAAGACCAATCTTCCCTATAATGCCTAGAGCACCTGAACCAGGAAGAAGATTAAGGCCAATCCAAGTTGCCAAATGCATGAGAAACCACTATGATGGCTCCAGTGAACCTTACAATCACATAGCTGAATTCAAGCAAGTAATCAGAGCCGAACAAGTGGAAGATTTCTTGATCCAATATGAATCTTTTGGGCTAACCCTTATAGACACAGCATTAGCATGGTTCCAACCATTAGAACCTAATAACTTTCAAAACATGGAACAAGTCTATCAAGAATTAATTGAAGAATTCACAAAGTCAGGAATAAAAAACAACTCTTCCTCATTAATCCATAGCTTTAAACAAGCTCCTACGGAATCAGTGAGATTGACAACAAGAAGATTCAAGCAATATGTGGATAGATGCCCTGTTGAAGAGAGACACACTCAAAACAAAATGGTGTCATTGTTTTTGGAAGGATTAGTGAATGGATCATTAAGATCTCTGGTATATGTGAAAAGAGTTCAAACTTTGCAAGAATGTATGAAAGAATGTACTGACCTAGAGGACAATCTAGCAGAAGACTTGAAAATACCTCAAGGTAGTGTGAAAAGTGAAGATTCCGCTAGTAGTACGTCAAACTCTAAGAACAATGTAGAGGAAATAGCCGACTTAGTAGCAAAGAAATTGAATTATCAAGGGCCAAGGAACTACCCCAACAACCCAATGAGAGTACCCATGCTTAGAAGGTGTGTGCATTGTGGAGGTGATCACCCTTCTCATTTGTGCACTAGGGGAGTAGTCCCACCACCTGCTTATGCTTACAATAGACCACCCATCCCATGCCCTATGCATTATTGTAGCATAGAACAAAAGTACACAAATCATAGCACATAAAACTGTCCTTACAATCGGCAATCAAGACCAGTCCAACCACTAATGTGACCTTATGGATACCTTCAGAGAGATCAAGGAGAGGAATCTTTTAGATATCCCACATACCAGCAGCAGGGACCAACACCACGACCTTATGCTTACCAAGGGTATAATCAACCACGAGTGTTAGGTCAACCACCACCCCACCCTCAAAATGTTGTCCTAGTGAAAATAGCTCGACAGGAAGAGAACCCTGAGAGAGCAATAGTCCCCGTCATGCTTGTGGTTGGTAATGAACCATATGACCCATCTTATGACCCTAGTGAAGGAAATTATTCCACATATGAGGGCACTATAATTGAATATGGACAAATGTACAAGCCATATGCCTATGGTATAGAAGGACCAGATAGTTCTTACGGATATGAGCAGGATTATGTGTCATTGATGTACACAGCTCCCAGAGCACCCATACCCTCCCGACCAATGAATAGACTACCTGCACCTAGAGGACCCTGTTATAGATGCGGAGGTGATCATTTTATTAGAGAATGTACATTACCAAACCCACCACCACCACAACGAGTTTGGGAAGGATACTGTAGTGATTGTCATAAAGAAAACCTTTTTAGAGATTGCCCCAAGAACCCCAACAAAGTTAACTCGAATGTGCAGGTCAACGTGATAGAATTGATAGAGTCGTCAGGGAATGATAAGGACTACACCGTGCCATTGAAAGCAATAACAAGAGCTAAAGCTAGAGAGACCCCAGAAAAAACCGGAGAGAACGATCAAGGCAACAGAGAAGTGAATATACCTACACCCCAAGTAGTTGAAGACTCGGAAGTGCCTGGGAAAAGTGTTACAAGTAAATGAACACAAAGATGGAAGAATCATAGAGACGAGATAAAGGAAAAGAAACTACAACAAAAGAAGGAGAATGAAAAGAATGAACAAGGTCAAGAAGGAAAACAGAAACTTGAAGGAGAAAATCAGAAGGGAAAGTATAAAAAAGGAGAGGTAGGATTAGTTTTAGCAGACCCCATGCCAGAAGAGTTAGCCATGTGGATTCAGGCGTACCAGGCACGAATAAGAGCAGGACCAACCATTGAACAACATGAAAAAGAATATCCTAGAGGTGACCTAGAGAAAGAAAGGTTGGAGATATGCAGAAAATTAATTGAAGTAGCTCAACAGACCCTAGAAAAACCTGTTCTTCGACTACCCAAGTCATGAATTCCCAAAAAAGAATTCCAAGAGTGTGTCATCCCTAATGATCCCGAGAAAGGAAAAGAAGGTGAGACACGTGATGGAAATTACTGCGAGGATAAAAGAGAAGGATCCATTGTCCCCGAAGTAGACAGGGAGTGGCCTAAAGACTTGTGGGCAAGAGTCCAAGAAGATGGATGGAAGAAAGTGGAAGGAACTGAACCACCCTTTGAGGAGTTAGAAGTAGAAGGTGAATTGGAAGACTCAATTCCTGAACTGAATTCAGAAGGATTATTACAATTTGACCAGAGCGACAAGGAGGATGACAGTGTGAAGGCTTTGCCAAATTACACAGGGGAATATGAACATAATTTTGAATTATATTGCATTCCCTCAATAAGAGAAAAAGAGCAGAACCCATCAATCCAAACATCCGATATTGTACAACATCTTAGAACGGTAAAAATCCCTTGTACTGTGACATTGGAATAACTTTTGAAGATAAAACCACATTTGAAGGAGAAACTAACCAGCCAATTGGAGACCAAGTCAGAAGAGAAGGTGATGCCTGATGAAGTGACCACAGTCGAAATCCTAGTCGATAAGGTTGGAGATTTCAGTGAGGGAGATGAAGGAAACACATGCCTTCCAATTACTTATAAGGGTTACACCACTAAAGCTATCTTAGATTCTAGAGCTGGAGTAGGAATCGCGAGTAAAGAAATATGGGAGAAATGGGGAATACCAGCTTTAAGACCAACACGCATGAAGATACAAATGGCAGAGGGACACACTGAATGGCCCTTGGGATTATTGGAAAGAGTAACTTTTACCACCTGCAGAGTTGAATTCGAGCACACCTTAGCGATCTGTCAATTTGAAAGGGCTAGCAATTATGAGATGATACTTGGAAGACCTTTCATGAGACAACTGAAGGTAGTGCAAGATTGTGGAAAAGACGCGGTATACTTACAGCACGAAGGAACCACGACCAGAATTAATCTCCACACATACACGTATCAAGATGTTCCCCCCTTGCAATGGAATCCGACTCATAAGGAGGAGGATGAACAGTCGATCCACAGTATAGGTTCAGGTGACCAATCATGGATGAATGAAGACACTCATCTATGGATATGACAGACCGCAAAAAAGGAAGAGGAAAGAAAGAAAGGATGGCATCAAATGCAAGGAGTCACTAGGTCTGTACAAGATCCAGCTTACATGCCTCAAATATTCCTAGATGAAGAATTCGAACCTCATGGTTGGATGGAGATTTTAGCCACTCTCGATGTATGTGTAAACAAAGAATTAATAACCATGAATGAATGCATTGACGAGGAAGGATATGACGTAAGACTATACGTGGTAGTTCTTCAAGAGGCTGAAGAAGGAGAAGTAATTGAAAAATAATGGAAGGAGGATTATGAGAGCATTGAAATGGAGTAGGAACAAATTGAGTCAGGAAGTGACAATCAAGGAATAAGTGTCATAATTAGTGAATTAAATCAAGAAATGACACAAGAAGAGGAACTTGGACTAGGTAGAGAAAAAGAAGATGGAGAAAACAAGCCCCAAGATCAATTCGAAGTGCCTGCCCACTTCAAAAAATATGAAGTAGAAGAGAGAAAAATTGCTATCCAAATGCCAAAATGAGAAGCACAACCAGGAATGGCATATGACAACAAAGAATAGACCAAGAAAATAGTGGTAACCTTGGAGGAAGGAGAAGAGCGATGTACCTTTATAGGACAGGATGTCTCCATGGAAGAAGAACAAGAGTTAATACAACTCATAAGAGAATATAGGGATGTCTTTGATTGGACATATAAGGATTTAAAAGGAGTAGATCCTACTATTTGTGCCCATAGAATCCCTATGACATCAGAGGCCAAACATTAATTAAGGAAGAGATAGATAAGTTGTTAGATGTTGGGTTCATTTATGAGATCGAACACACGGAATGGGTATCACCTTTGGTGTTCGTACCGAAAAAGAATGGCAAGTTAAGGGTATGCATTAATTTGAAAAAGGTAAATGCTTCCACCATAAGAGATAGTTACCCATTACCCATCACTGATCATCTTTTGGAAAGAGTGGCAGGAAAGGAGGTTTATAGTTTTTTAGACGGCTTTTTAGGCTATAATCAAGTAGCGATTGCTCCTGAGGACCAACATAAAACAGCCTTTGCAACTGAATGGGGAGTGTATGCCTTTAGGGTTATGCCTTTTGGAATAACCAATGCCCCAACCACTTTCCAAAGATTGATGTGCCATGTATTCAAAGAGGTCTTGAGAAAGAGCATGGAAGTATACGTGGATGATTTATGCACTTATTCAGCTATACGATCAGAACATATCCCTGAACTAGGAAAGATTTTTGCCGAATGTCGACAATATAGAGTATGCCTCAATCCAGAAAAGTGTGTCTTCATGGTTCGACAAGGAAAGATATTAGGACACATTGTCTCTAAAAATGGAATTTCCATAGATGAAGACAAAATCAAAGTGATTCTGGATTTGCCGAGACCAAAGACTGCTAAAGAAGTGCAAGCATTTATGGGACACTGCGAATACTACTGTAGATTTATACACATGTATGCCATAATTGCTAGACCTCTTTATGCATTATTGTCTCAGTTTAATTGGATAGAAGAATGTGAAAAGGCCTTTAACAAATTAAAGAGTCGATTAAGTTCAGCACCAATCCTTCGAGTACCTAATTGGAACAAACCATTTCACATTCACGTAGATGCTTCCAAGTTTGCAATTGGTTGCATCTTAGCTCAACCCACGGATACAAGGAAGTTAGACCACCTATAGCCTATGCCAGTAGGCAATTGAATCAAGCGAAGCACAATTATACCACGACGGAGAGAGAGGGTTTAGGAATGGTGTACGCAGTGAAGAAGTTTTGACACTACCTTTTGGCAAACAAATTTAAATTCTTCATCGATCATCAAGCTCTACTGTACTTAGTCAATAAGCCTTGTAATACGGGAGGACTAGTACGATGGTTTCTATTGTTGATGGAATTTGATTTTGAAGTAGTAGTCAAGAAAGGGAGTATGCACATTAGAGAAGATCACTTATCGAGAATGACACATGGAGAACCCCCCACAGGAGTACCGGATGATCTGCCAGACACTTACCTTTTTAATCTCGAAGTATGTCCCCAATGGGCAGAAAAGTTGATCCCTATCCTCACATATGGACCTACACATGGGATCACACCAAACAGAAACCAAGATCTATGGAAGACTAAAAACCTCCATAGCATTGCTGGGAGTTTATATCACCAAGACTCAAGTGGATTACTCATGAGATGCGTGGAAGAAGAGGAACAAGAAATGTGGCTTCAAAAAGCACATGTAAATCAATGGAAAACTCATTTAAATGTGAATGGTACATGGCAAACACTGAAGAGAGTAGGCATATATTGGCCAACCATGTAGAGGGATACACATAACTATGTATCAACCTGTCCAACTTGTCAAGAGCGAAATCGAGAAGAGAACTCTACTCTATGCTACTCCACAGTAGCACCAAGATGGAGTATGCCTCTGGTGAAATTCTTGAAGACCCAAGAGTATCCAGAAGGAGCTGCTCTAGCAAGGAAACGTGCACTCACAGAGTAGAGCAAAGACTATGCTCTCATAGGAAAACAACTCTTCAAGCGAGGAAGAGACAATCATTTATGAATTTGCATTCATGAAGACGAGTATCTTACTGTTTTAGAGATGGCACATACAGGAGCTATAGGAGGACATTTTTCTGCAGATAAAACTGCAAAAATGATTCTCTTTGCAGGAATGTGGTGGCCAACTCTACATCAAGATGCAGTCATATATGTTCAACGATGTGATACCTGCCAACGAACAAAATATCCTATTAGAAGAGATGAAATGCCGTTGAAACCCATGATGAGTGCCAAAGCCTTTACTAAATGGGGAATAGACTTCATAGGACCTATTAGCCCACCAGCTAAAAGATCCCATGCCGAGTACATAATCGTAGCCAGAGACTATTTGACCAAATGGGTTGAAGCCAAAGAAACCAAGAAAAACGATGCGAGGACTACGGCCAAGTTTCTCTTTGAGAACGTATTCACTAGATTCGGATTGCCTATAGAAATTGTGAGTGATAGAGGCACACACTTTGTGAATGAAGTGATAGAAGCCCTACTGAATGAATTCTTAGTAATTCGTAAGAAATCAGCCCCACATCACCCACAAGCCAATGGACAGGCCGAAAGTTCAAACAAAATCTTGTGTACAGTCCCCTATCGAAAAACAAGAGCCCACAACAACTGACCAAAAACAATTGAATGAACAAATAGCAAAATATGCTGATTTGCTGAAAAAGGAGCAGGCTCTCAAACAAGAATGGGAAAGCAGGTATATCAACGAAACCAATGAGCTTAAAAAGCAACTGCACAATGTAAACGCCAAACTCGTCGTGAGCTATAGCGAAAATGTAGATCAAGTAGCAGAGATCGGTAATGAGCTACTTGCGGCCAAAGAGGCACTCCGGGCAGCTCTTCAAGAAGTTAAAGAGAAGACTGAACGTCTTGCACAATTAGAAACAAAAGCCGAACAAAAAGTATCCATCTGCACACCAGTAGAGCCACGACAAGGAAGTCCTACTGATGAGGTAGAGGTACGTCCTCTATCTCCCCCATACTATAATTCTCCAATAAAAGAGCAGATGGCGGAACCATGTGATGATCATCCCATGCCATATACTGCAAAAATAGGTCAGAAGGAAATGTGCACTATTGGTGTCCCGATTGACAGAAATTTTGAAAATGAAGTGGTCAAAGTTATGAAAGAGGCCAAAATAAAAGGAAAAGATCTGGATGCGATCATGAAGCCTTTCAACATTCCTTATGGACTATTGAAAGAGAAAACAAGGCAATACATAAAGAAGATAACACAGAAGGATCTAGATGAGCTGTTGTACTTCAAGGATAATACATTCAATTACACTCAAGAGAAATTTGAAGCTGCACAGCCTATATGGAGAAGAAAATTTTTGGAGAAAAATCCTACTTTGCGGGTGCACTGGCAAGCAGCACCATATTTATTATAGGGAAATCCTTCATTTTGCCCAACGCCACGTCGCAGAGAAGCAAGAGAATTTTTGGACATGCAAAAGAGTGGTGTGATCAATAAACAGTGGCTGAATTATCCGCTACTTCCAAGTCCACCTCATAATTATTTATCGATGGAGGATTACATGGTAAAAACCATTGAATTTTGGCTGCATTGTTATGCAATAGTCCCCAATTTCACTATCAAGATGACGAATAAAATCCTCAGCATGATACTTACAGTTTTGAAAGTGTTCAAGCACGTGGCTTATACGTTTTCTAATTTCATTGGTATTAATCAAGGCACAGATATCCTCATTTTTTATCTGTCTGTTATGCCCAACCGACCCACAATACTGGCATATTATTCTAGGCTTATGTTTTTACCAAGTACATATATGCAAACCTTCGAGGAGGCCTTTTTCACAGGATTTTTTGAAATTGATTTAGAAATTTTCTTAAAAATATCATCGAACTTGAATGCCAAATTAGTGGCATATGAATTAAGCTTCTCCGCTGATCACAGACAGCCACCACATGACGGTGTGAAAGAAGAACAATGGAAGCAACTTATGATACGTGAAGCTAATCTGCTTAATGAGATAGAGCAAAAAGTTCACAGAACATACTCTCGCCGACTTCCAAAGCCTATCGGGGACGACAAAGTTTAGGAGGGGGGTAGTGTTGAGGGAGAGTCTAGCAAAAAGAAGAAAACAAGAAGACCAAGAAAGAAGCTTCACTGAAAAGATTATATCTGAAGACATATCTCTGCAAGAAGCCCGGTAGGGGCACGCAACACCGATCTCTGCACAGAACCCTGCAGGGCACACATCAAGGAAAAGCATGTAGGAGGGAAGGACAAACCAGGGCCAAGAAGTATCCATGAAGAAGTGCAAGACAATACTTGGCAAGTAATAATCCTCCCACTGATGGCGTGTGTGGCAACCCGACTTAACACAGCCAACCCGACATATGAAAGAGCCTTAGACAAGCGGCAAATATAAAAGTAAAGTCTGTCAAGGGACGATAGAGACAAAGACGGGGAGAGTGTTGCAAAGCTAAGAAGAGCAAAAGGCAGAGAAAAAGACAAGCCCCAAGATTTTTCCGATTCAGACACTTTATTTTTGTATCATAGCCTTGTTGTAACATATTTTCCGATGTAAATGCACTAGAGGAGTCCTCTAGATGCATACCCTTGGAGATTAGTAGCTTACCCATGTAAATTAGTAAGAAATTAACCTTTTAGTGAATAAAGTGCCGGTCTCTTGTGTGAAAGGATCATTTTCAGGGCACATGTATATAAGTCAATTTGTGACTCTTTGTAAGGACTTTTTGCCATTGTGAGAATCAAGAGCACAGAATTTCGAATTGGTGTCTTCTCCTCTCTGTATCACCTTCTTTGTGAGCTTGTGTGCATGTCTGATGCTTGAAAAGAGTGTTTGGAAGTTTTGCCTATCCATGAAAGTGCTTGTTTGCTGTTGTTAAGGTGTGTATGAAGTGTAGGAAGTGTTGAAGTCTAGGAAGATTATTCGCGTGACTCAATATTTTGCTCATAACTTGCAATAATGTGTCAATATATTTTGTTTGACACAAAGCCATTCCACCATCAACTTGCATAAATTGAATGCCCAAATAGTGATGCAAATGCCCCAAATCAGACATCTCAAATGAGGCATGCAAATTAGCCTTAAAATCAGCAATATGGTTCTCAATAGGACCAGTGAGTAGCATGTCATCAACATAGACAACAATGATCAGAAGCACATCATTAGCATGCTTAACATATAAGGTGCTTTCAGTTGGACTGTTCTCAAAACCATGTGCAATCAGATAGGCATGTATCTTCTCATACCAAGCACGTGGTGCTTGCTTTAAACCATATAATGGCTTCTTTAACCTGCACACCTGGTTTTCATGGCCTTTCTGCACAAAGCCACGGGGCTGAAAACATACACTTCTTCATGCAAGTCACGATTCAAAAATGTTGTTTTAATGTCCAAGTGATGTACATTCCAAGCATGATGAGCTGCAAGTGCACAGATGCTCCGAACAATAGTCATACGTCATGTAGGTGCAAAGGTCTCATCAAAATCAATGCCTCTTTCCTGTGCATAACCCTTTGCAACAAGCCTAGCCTTATACCTGTCAACTATACCATCTGGTTTACGCTTCAACTTGTATACCCACTTAGTACCAATGGCCTTCTTGCCAAGAGGCAAGTCATATAAAGACCAAGTACCATTCTTCATTATAGCATCATATTCAGATTGCATAGCAGCCATCCAATTTTTTGAATTTTGTGCTTCATCAAACGAAACAGGCTCATTCTCATCACAGAGACTAGGTGCAGCCATAGCATAGCAATCTGATGCAAAAGAGGCACTATGAGAGCCTGAATGAGTACAATATGATAGAGGTGCATCTAATTTGCTATCATGCAAGGTCTGCACCAGCCATTTTGGCATAGTTCTTGCTTGCTCAATATGAGCTCTCTCATCAATAAGTGCATCATGTACATCTGCATCAAAAATGGAATTATCTGCATCATTAGATGAAACCTGCAAATGCTGAGAAGTTGCCTCATTAGGACCAGAACTAGACTGTCCACCTGTAAAAAGAGGCAGCAAAGTATCATACATGTCTTTGGAGCTAACAGATGTCTCCTTAGTACATGAAAGAAATGGCTGAATAACATCTTCCACAAAAGCAACATCAAGTCTAACCAGAATGTGTTTAGTCTGTGGATGATACAGACGATAGCCTTTACTTTCAAAATTGTACCCAATAAAAATACATTTTACTGCTTTATCATCCAATTTTCTGCGATGTTGTTCAGGCACTAATGCATATGCCAAACAACCAAAAACACGCAGATGAGCAATAGATGGCTTGCAATCATGCCAAGGCTCATATGGAGTGATAGACTGCAATGCTTTAGTGGGACACCTGTTCAATACATATGCTGCACACATGACACCCTCAAGCCAGAAACTTTGTGGTAAAGCCTGACTCTTAACCATACACCTTGCCATCTCCATAAGTGACCTGTTCTTTCATTCAACAACTGCATTCTGTTGAGGTGTATACGACACTGTACACTGGTGTTTTATCCCACGTTCAACCAGAAATGCATTAAAATCAGAAGACATATATTCCCCCCCTCGATCAGAACGGAGGGTGCCCATTTTACATGCTGACAGATTTTCAGCCAAAACCAAAAACTGTTTGAAGCACATGAACACTTCGGACTTTGCCTTCAATGGATATACCCATGCATGCCTGGAAAAATCATCTATGAATGCAACGAAGTAAAGATAATTCCCAAAAGAAGGTGTTTGCAGACATACACTACTCATGAGAAGATGGATCAAAACTGCAGACAGTAGTAAATGCCCATTCTTCTTCCTGCACAAGATTAGCAGACTCTATTTTTGGTGTAGAGGCCTCTGCAACAACCATTCCAGCCTCTTTCTTCTTTGCCTCTTTAGCAGCCAGTTTTGGACAGTTCTTTATGATATGATCATTTCCTTTACAATAGTTACAAAACAATTTCTGCTTTTCTGATTTCTTCTCATCTTTATCTTCCTTCTTCAAATATGCAGAATTAAATGATTTCTGCTTACTAGTTGAAGAGCTCCATTTTCCTTTGCCCTTCTGAATAGCCATGAAAACTTGATCTGCAACTCGCATAATGGACCTGTTCTGCCTGGACTGATCTTCCTGCAACAGAACAGAGACTAACTCCTCAAATGATAAGGCATTTGGATTGCCTTTCATCATCAACCGAAGAGTAGAAGCAAAACTCTGATATGAATCACGAAGACCATTCAAAATGGTTTGCACAAGTGAGCTATTTGGTATAACCTCATCAGAAAAATCCAATTGTTCCTTCAAGTCTTTGATCTTCATTAGGAAACTGTCCATATAATCACCTTCATTCAGGTGCTCACTCTCCAACTATTTTTGGAGGTAAGCAACACGAGCCTCATTCCTAGCTTGGTACAATGTGGTAAGTGTATCCCAAGCATCCTTAATTGTTCTGCAAGAGCGAATATGAGGAATAATGGAACGTTTGATAGACAAAGCTATCAATGCATGTGCTTGAGCATCTGTTAGAAGATGTATTTTTTGAAGCATTTTTGATGAAAAATAATTGTAAAATGCCAAAAACTTATAAAAATATTTATGCAACTGATGTAAAAATAAGGAAGAGTCTTCCTTATGTAGAATAGAATTTTATGTAATTTTTCTAGAAATTTTGGAAACTCCTAGATAGCATATTTTTAGAATAATAGAGGAAAGGACCAAAATTCAAGTATGAAAAGAGACACTTGAAAATGTATATAAGACAATTTCCATCATTGATAAATGTTTTGTTTTTCTCCAAAAGAGTTGTTGGGAAAAGGGAGTGCACTAGACATCTTGCTACACCTGTAATGATCACTTTAATTGAGTCTTTTTGAAGAAACAGAATTTATTTTGAATTTTATTTTCATTCTTATGTCATGACATCTCAAAATAAATATTACTTTTTGATTTCTTGTGACTCATGTGGGTGGAGTTTTTCTTTGTGTATTATATTTTCCTCAGAATGGTGAATGCAAAGGAGTCATCAATTCATGACTTCAAAGCAGAATCAGTCACCCTATCAAGTGGACATTGGTTCCTAGACAGTGAAGCTATGGAAGAGCAGGTGAACATGGAATCTGATGAGGAACTAGAGATTCCAGAGGCAGAGAAGGTGGTGAAGGAGCTCAAAGAAACCCTAAGCATTATTGGACAACATATATTCACAGTGGGAGTAGGTGGATACAAATATACCATGCTGTGTCAAGAATTTTACAGATTTCAAAGGGTTGCTGTCAATCAGAAAACATGGAAGGCAGTTGGTATACACAAATTATTGGAAGAGCCCATTTTCTTCATTGATTTTGAAAGAGTGGCACAAGTAATGAGTAGTCTGTTGGAAATAGGAAAAGGGAATGATGCTTATTTCCGGTGCAAAGTCAAGAACAAGGATAATCAAGAGGTGGGTATCACCATAAAAGCAGAGCATATCAGAGCAGCTTTAGAATTCTACCCTATGGGAACCAAGCTTGACCCCAGCTTTGTAAAGAAGAATAAGGAAACCTATACAGGGTACTCTAAATTCACTGATTTTCAAGGAAGAGAGAATGAAGAATATGCCACAAGGATGTTCTTAGAATATTTCTGCTTCCCAAAGGTACCAAGGTATACCATGCCACATAAATCTGTTACACTACTGATGTTTAACAACAAGGATAGAACTAAGCCCTTTGGAGTAATGGATGTGACACCATACATCCATGAACAGCTGAAAGAAGCAGCAAAACAATGGGAACAAAAAAAATTCATGAATGGAGCCCAGTTTTTAACCAGGATCATTTATCATGTATTGGGAATGGAAGATCAGTTGAAATTGGCTCCAGAGGCACAATATTTCAGAAGTCTTATGTCAGGGATCAAGAGTCCTCCCAGGAAAATGTCTATGAGAGAAATAGAAGGACAAAACAGCATGAGGGGAGCAGGGATGAAAAGAAAGGTAATATCCAAGGAAGTGGTTCCTGTAAAGAAAAGGAGGTTGGACCCAAGAAAGGTTGAATTAGAGCCGGATGAAGCTACAAAAGAAGAACATGAAGCTGCACAGAAGCAGGTCCAATCCTCTAGTGATCCTCATCCACCCCAAACAAGCAAAGAACAGTTATACACTTATCTAACTCAAGGAAATAACAAAAGAGCAATGTATGAGGCACAATATCAAAAGATGCTGGAAGATTATTCTTGCAAGACAACAGATTGGGTTCAAGAGGAGGTAGAGCATTATGAGGAACTTCATGATCAAATGATGACAGCCGAAACAGAAGAGGTATTTGTTAAAAAGGAAGTAGAGCTATTAGCATACTTCAAAGAACTGCAAGGACCTCCAGAAACCAGAACCACAATTGTAGTAAAAAAGAAGGTTCAAAAGAAACCAGTGCAAAAGAAGAAGTTGAACAAGAAGGAGAAGGGAAAATCGGTAGTTGAAACTGTAGCTATAAAGGAGGCAGAAGAAGTAACAGTAAGAGAACAGCAGAAGGAATTTACTGCTAAAGAAGAGTCAAAAGTGGGAAAACCAGGAATTGGAGGATCTTCACATTTTTCCTCAGACTCTGAAAGTGACATTGAAAGTTTCTTATTAAAAAGTCTGAATTTTTCAGTTCCAAGTACTCCTAATGTGGTTACACAGGCCACTGAGAAATAGAAAACACCTGAAGATTTGAGAAAGAAGTCTCAGGAGAAGCAGGTTCAAGAAGAGGCAGTTAAGCAAATCAGTCCTAAAGAAGAAAGAAGGATGATGAAAGGTAAAGCAGTAATGATAGAAGAGGAAAGTAAAGTAAGAGAGGAATTCAGTTGTGGGCTGGTGTCTACAGGAATAAAATCAATATGGATAAAACCCTCACAAACTTATTTTAAATTAGATGAGAGCATAGCAGAAATAGTAAAAGAAGCACAGAAAAGCAGTCCAGCCATAAAACAGAAAGGTGCAGATCAAGTTCAGGAAGCAGAGGAAATAGAAGTGAAAAAGAATGTTCAAGAAGTTACAGAAGGAGTGGTAGAAAAGGAGATTATCCAAAGCATAAAAGATGTACTTCATGATTTGAAGAATAATGAAGAATTTACAACCAACAAAAATCAAGGACAAGAAGAAGAAATGGATCTTATGGACATTGATGAGCAGGAAGAAGGGCAAAAACAGCAGACAAGCCATGATCAGATAAAGTTCAATGAGAAAACTGAGTCAATTTTAATTCAGGAAACCCCAATCTAGGTAAAAGAAGCACAGCTTTCTGCAAAAGAACAACCAGAATTGGAGAATAACAACGTAGAAGAAGTAAAGGCAGATGAAGATAGATCAAGACAAGAGAACCAGGATAATCAGACATTGGAACATAAAGAAGGTGTTGCAGATCAAGAAACACTGGAAATTCATCAAAGCAATGAAGGACAAAAGGCTAAGATTATAGAATATGAAGAAGAAGAGGAAGAGGAGAATGAGTGCAGAGAAGACAAACAAATAGAAGTTAAACAAATGGAAATGGAAGTGGGGTTGGAAAGAATACCCAAGAATATAAGATCTGCTTGCCAAATTATTATGAGCAACATTGAGCAGTTTAGACCTTCAAGCAGGAATATGATCATTTCAGGAATGGTAGCAGAGTTTGAATTTGAGAAAGGCAGTATGATTATTAAGGAGCACAAAAGGGAAAAGGAACAAATGTCAGAACAATTGAGGAAGGTGCAAGAGAAAAATGAGGAATTTACAAACAGAATAATTGCTTTGGAGGAGTTAGAAGTACAAAAATAAAATAGAATTCAATATCTAGAAGAAAAAAGTGTAAAACTAACAGAGCAGAATAATAAACTGGAAATGGAGCTGAGAAAAATTGAAGGAAAATATAGAACTTTGCAGACTTCTTATCAAATTTTAACTAAAGCAAATGAGGAAATAAACAGGCTATTATTGGAAGAAGGTCAGTTAAAGGATGAAAGCAAGACTGCTCAGATGACAGAGGAAGAAAAGGAAGAATTGCACAAGGAGATTAAGAGATTACAAATAGAATTGAAAGAAGCCAAGGAACTAGAGAAGCAGGCTAGTACACATGCTGCTACATCAATGAGAGGATATAACAAGTTGCACATGGATATGGAAAAAGAAAGGAGTGATTGGCAGTCAAGGATGGAAAAGGAAAAAAATGAATGGATAAAAGAAAGAGAGTTATGGGCAATACAGAACGGAAGTCTGATGGTGACAATAGATGAATTACAGAAAAAGCTGGAAAAGCCACAAGTTCAGGAAGAAACACACATAGAGACTACATATACAGAAGAATATGAGGTAGGAAATGATGATGGAATACAACATGGTAGTGAACCAGCAAATAAAAGACCAGAGGAAGAATATTTAGAAGAATTTGTCAAAAAATTGCTGACAAACAGAGAATCTAGAATGGATTTTATCAGAAAAATGCATGATGAATATGAAGATCAAATTGTCACATTTGCTTTGAATAAGGGGATTAATCCAGACCAGCATCATCTAGCTGCAGATAGACTGGGCATACCTTTATGTATGATCATGGAGAGTATCAAGAACTATCAATTGGCAAGAGTTGGATTACCTCCAAATAAATATCTAGAATATGAAGAAGATATTAATGTGACCAAAGAATTATTTGAGAAAGCCAATCCAAAGTGGAGGAATAGATGGTTGGATGCAAATAAAGAATGCAGGAAAATTTGGAAGGAAGCACCTCTTCAATTGAAAATTAATCCAGCTTACTGCCCAGTGGCAAGAAGAAGAGAATGGAAAGTTTTTTGGGAAAGAAGGAGAGAAGGACAAATCCCACCTAAATGGTTAAATTTCCCAAAGATAGCAGGTCCAAAGGCAAGAACATGGCCTACAAAAAACTACATGGTGGATACAGCTGAGTCTGTTATAGCTACATACAAAGATGTGAATGACCCTGCATGCATTTTACTGATCAGAGTAATGAGACTAATTCTGGCATGTATAGAGACATACACAGATATAGATGTCAGAATATTAAATTACATTGGCTTCAATTTTCCTACTGATGCATTATTGTTTGATCTTAGTGAAACACCCGATAGAATCTATTTAATGGCATACTACAGCAGAATAATATTTTTGGGCAGTCACTATTTACAAATTTTTGAAGATGCATTTGATTATGGGTTTTTTGAGAGAGAGTCAGAAATATTTTGAAACTTGTCAGTAGTCACCAAGTCTCGTCTTACTGCATATGAAGCTGCTTACACAGAATATTTGAAAAAGGATGTAATTGATAAACCACAAGCCGCAGTACAGTGGAGGAAAGCATTGTTTGAAATGGTAAATAACCTGAACATTACAAAAAGAAAAAGTCATGACCTTCTGTCACAAGTCTATCAAAGAAAGAAAAAGTGAAGAAAGCAATCAGGACATCAGAGCAGGAAAGTCTTTTGTCAGGAGCCAAAAGGTTTAGGAGGGGAAGGATGTTAGAAGATGTATTTTTTGAAGCATTTTTTATGAAAAATAATTGTAAAATGCCAAAAACTTATAAAAATATTTATGCAACTGATGTAAAAATAAGGAAGAGTCTTCCTTATGTAGAATAGAATTTTATGTAATTTTTCTAGAATTTTTGGAAACTCCTAGATAGCATATTTTTAGAATAATAGAGGAAAGGACCAAAATTCAAGTATGAAAAGAGACACTTGAAAATTTATATAAGACAATTTCCTCTATTATGAGGGGGTTGGTTGATTATTTGTTTACATGCTATCCAAGTGAATAGAGAGAGTTTCCTGCTGAAAATCGTGTTTTCTCCTCTTTGTTTGGTTTCATTGATTTGTTGAGTCTATTCTTTGTGTATCCATGGAGATTTGTGAGCTTCTATTGTGTAATTTTGTTGAGAGTGTATGAAGAGAGCTGAATATTGATGTGTTGAGTGAGAAATTGATGAAGAAAGGTGCTGGAGATGAAAATCGTCTGTTTTCATAGAATCACGATTGTCACGTCTGTATGGTACAGGTAACATTTTTTGAGTTTTGACTTCATAATTGTGTTCTGTTGAGAAAATAGCATGTATTAGACACGTGAAAATGTATATAAGACAATTTCCTCTATTATGAGGGGGTTGGTTGATTATTTGTTTACATGCTATCCAAGTGAATAGAGAGAGTTTCCTGCTGAAAATCGTGTTTTCTCCTCTTTGTGTGGTTTCATTGATTTGTTGAGTCTATTCTTTGTGTATCCATGGAGATTTGTGAGCTTCTATTGTGTAATTCTGTTGAGAGTGTATGAAGAGAGCTGAATATTGATGTGTTGAGTGAGGAATTGATGAAGAAAGGTGCTGGAGATGAAAATCGTCTCTTTTCACAGAATCGTGATTGTCACATCTGTATGGTACAGATAACATTTTTTAGTTTTGACTTCATAATTGTGTTCTATTGAGAAAATAGCATGTATTAGACACCAAGATTGTGGAAAATGGTGGAGATTTGCTGAAGATAATCCAAACCCTAGAAATTCCTCTTCATTTTCACCATTCTCAGAAATCCAGCCATTATTCTCTTATTTCTTGGATTCTATCATCTAGAAGGGGTTGTGATCTCTTGAATACTTCCAGGATTGACAAAATAAAGATGTATTGTTAATTCTTTATGCTAAATGATTGGAGAGGACAACTCCAAAGGTCAATAACAAACATTTTTTGGCGCCGTTGTCGGGGAGTATATCAAAAACTTCATTGAAGTTGGACCTTGCTGGATCTTCTATTGATGATGGTAATGAACACATGGAAAAGGTAATACTCTTTAATCAAGAAATGTGAACATGAAAAGGTAGATGTCTTTGTTTGTCTTTTGGGAAAAGAAAGCAATAGATAATCTTTTTAGAATTGGAAGTGCTGAAATTTTTGCAAATTGATAGTTGCTCATCTCATTTTTTGAAGTAAAGTGCAGGTGTGTGAAAAATTTGGATCAAGAATGTTGAAGATAAGGTAACATGTGTCTATTCTTGCATTTTTAGAGTGCTTTTTGACCAAGTAATAGGCAAAAATTGTTGATCTTGGGAAGATGACATGATTGCATTAAGGAAAAGTCTAGTAAAGTAGCTAGATGCAAATAGATAAGATCCATTTGTTAGCCAAGTCATAGCAATAATCTTGAGAAGAAGCTGATTTGCATCTTGAAGAAAAAGTGTTGGAGTTTATCTTTGCAAAAATTGATACTTGCATTTCATAGCACATTTTTCATCAGGAAGTTTTGCTTATGAACTGTTTTGATAGCCAAAGCATAGGAGAGTATAACCAATCAAGGAACACAGGATCAATAGATCCACAAACAACAAACCCTAAGTGAAGTGTTTACCTTAATTTAGGGAAAAATACCAAAAAATTTCATAAACTCATAAAAAATAATCAAAGAAAATTCTTTTTTCCTTAGGAAGTTGGATTGAAACTTTGTTGACAAGAGTAATAGGGGACCAAGTGAAAGGAAGCAAAAATTTGTCAAAAAACTAGAAAATTTGAAAAACACGATTCTCTGCACAGGATCACGATTTTCTGAATAATGTTGTGATTTTGATGCAAAGTACATGTGTCTGTTGAATTGGAATTGGTAAAGGGTACTGAAGGGAAACAAGAGAAAAGAATACTCAAATTTGCACAAAATAGGAAGTACAGAAAAAACACGATTCTCTGCACAAAATCACGATTTTCTGTAGGAGAAAAAATTTCTGGAATTTTCAACATATTTGGGTTTTTGGAAAAAAGGTAATTGCAAGAGACTTCATTAATATTGAGAAAGTGAGGGAAGTCAAAATCCAAAGAAGCAGGGAAGAGTGAGTATCAAGTGAAAGAGGTAGAAAAGGACAAAATCGCGATTTTCATCAATAGCTAAGGGGATTAATTAATCAGGAAAAATTAAGAATAGAGGATTAAAAAACCATAAAGTTGTGGAAGGATGAAATTGGACAAGTGAAAGAGTGAAAAAGAGTGGAAATTGCACAGAATCGCGATTTTGAGGACACTATAAAATACTGGAATTTTAGAAGAAACTCATTTGAGTGTGAGAGAGAGAGAGAGAGCAAGCAAGATCGCGATTTTCTGCAGAAAAGAGATTTGGAGAGAGTGTGAACCAAGCAAGCAAGGTAAGGGATCTCAATACTATTTTGTTGCATTTCTTACAATTTTTTTGATAAAAAAGCACAAAAAAATAGGAAATAATAGAAAAACACAGAATCGCGATTTTTGACTTTTTGAAATTTCTGTAAGAAAATAAAAAGATTGTGGAAGAACACTTTCATTGCATGTTAAAAGGTAGACATGGCGATTCTATAGATGAAATAAAACTTTAAAAATCAATACCTGAAAATTTTCAAAAAAATTAACAGAATCGCGATTCTGTAGTCAAACACAAAATTGCGATTCTCTGAATTAGGGACAAAATCGCGATTCCCAGAACACGATTTTCATAAGAAAATTGTGTTATTTGCGATTGTGATCAATCACGATTGTCTGGGAACAAATTAAACACACATACTAAGCAAGACTTAGGAAGGAAGGAAATAGAGCCAGTGGAAGGGGAAGTGCAAAAAAGAAATTTAGGGCAAGAAAACAACATGGAAAATTTAAATGAAACAAATGAGCCCATTGAAACTGGGGATTATAGAAATATCCTCAAATACATGTATACAAATAGGTTCGGAACCTATGTATATCAGGATGGAATGCATAAGTTTCTCATTAGATTGAGAAACTTAGAAGTTCCCCTGAACATAACACCAGTAGCTCAATTCAAAGATGGTAGGTATGAGGATAGGCAAGGATGTGTATACATCTTCTCCCAAGACCCAAAAAATTCAAATGACTTAGGGCAATGTGCTGACAAAGGACCTTGGGAACATAACCTAGGACAATCAGACTTACCAAGACCACATGAAAACTACACTAGTACTGAGCAACAACAAGGGAGGAGAACACATGCTTCCCCAAATCCTTTTGAAAAGGAACCAGAAGGATTCAATGAATTTTCACTAAGGAGAAGACATCATTGGCAACATCAGGGTAGAATGCTTAGACCATATCAAGTAGCCAAATGCATGAAAAATCAATATGAAGGATATTCTGATCCTCATGCTCATGCTGCAGAGTTTAGGGAATTAATTAGAGCTGAGGAGGTAGAAGATTACAAAGTCCAAATTGAAGCATTTGGTCTAACCCTAACAGGACCTGCATTATCATGGTTCATCCCTCTGAGAAAGGAAATGTACCTAGATATTGAATCCTTCCTAGAAGCCTTTATTGGGGAATTCTCAAAGACTGGAATAAAACATAGCACAGCCACTCTGATACATAGCTTTAAACAACAAAAAGATGAAAATGTCAGAGAGGCAACCAAGAGATTTAAGCAATACATTGAGAGATGTCCCAGAGAAGAAGTACCTTCCATGGCAAGACAAGTATCCCTATTCATAGAAGGATTAAGAAGTGCTCAATTAAGAACCCTAGTGTACTATAGGAGATGCCGTGACCTAGGAGCTTGTGTAAAAGAAGCAATAGATTTGGAAGATAACAGAGGCCAAGATCTGTTAGCATTTGATCAACCTAGATCAAATGAAGATAAAATCCCACCAGCAGAAGAATTGGCTCAAGCCATTGCTAAAGCCCTAGAGGTAAGCACCAAAACCAATTTGATAAACTCTAGGATAAACACAAATAAAAAATGCTACAATTGTGGAGAAAGTCATTTGGTACAACAATGCCCATATCAAAAGCCACCACATTTGCAAGATAGGAAAACACTCAAATATTGTACATTAGAGAGGAAATGGACAGATCATATTAGGGAGGAATGCTTCTATAATAAACAACCCATAAAGGAGAGAGATTATGGGAGCCAAAGAGAATCAGGGTATATTGAGCAACCAAGACCTGTGCTTGGGCAACAACCTCCTATACCAACAAATGTGGTACCAATTAAATACACACCAATAGAGGAGGGAAACTCAAGAACAAAGTCACCATACAAGGAAGATTATCAATGGAATGAAGGATATCAAGAGGAATGGGAAGGTTATGAATTAAGAGAACCAGAATTACAAGCCCTAGACTTGGGAAATGGGAGAATTGAGATGGATACTGCCACTTTCATGTATATAACCAATAATTATATGTCCAATCAAAAACCTCAATTCAAAGGGGGACCAAAGATAACTTGTTATAGGTGTGGGGGAGAACATTTCATTAGAGACTGTCCACAACCTCCTACGTTAAGAATAGAGGGAGCTTATTGCAAGGATTGTGGCAGGGAACATTTGATAAAGGATTGTCCAAAAAGTCCTCAAAAACAACAAAACACACCTAATAACATACATCTAAAAGCAGTCAACATCATGGAACAAGAAGAATTGAGTGACATTGACCAAGTGAATGTAAATGCTATAACAAGGTCACAAACTAAACAACAAAGAACAACTAAGGAACAAAATGAAGGTTCAATCTCAACGGTGAAGAAAAATAGACAAAAAGGGAAATGGGAAAGGAAACAAAGAATGGGTAAAAATTTGGAAGAAGAAAATAGGGAACAATCAAACAGTACTCCTCCTCAGAAGACACAAACCCAGTCGGAGATAGGAAATTCACAAAGTCTAGACAATCTAATAAAAGCATACAAGGGAAGAATTCAAGAGGGACCAAGCCCTACTGATCATACAATGGCTTATCCTATGCCAGACTTAGAACATGAAAGGATGCAGAAGTGTAAATAAATCATACGGGAAGTACAACACAAAATGGGGGAAGTAGAAAATACCTTGATGCAGAAAATTGACTTTATCTCAAGAAGTTGAATAGAACTTCCCAGATGATTTCCACTAGACCTATGGCAGACTTCGAGATGCTTATACTGGCAAATAGAAACTGGTATATACCTTTGGCACAAAAAGATGAAATAGCCTGCACAAGCACTATGATAGTGCGTTCGAAGGCTGAAATGAGCTCAAATCACGATTTTAGCACCGGAGTATGCTTATCAAAATTCTTTCGACTCTGAGACTGCAATTGGAGGAGTGTCGACAGCACCCTAGATGAAGCGACGACCTGCTCTGATACCATTTGTTGGAGTAAGACATCTGTGGAAGCACACGAACGGCACAAGGAAGAAGAAGCTTGGAGCACACCACACAATACTGAATGTATTACTAGAGAATGTACAAAGATAAGTAGCCCATTAGGGCAAAAGGCATATATACAAGCCGGGGGAAAAAAACCTCCTAAAGAGGGGAAAAAGTGTCTCGGCGGTCCTAGTGTGTTCACACACATCACTACCTAAATATATCAACAACATATACATACATATACATAAACATATACATACACATATACATAAACAAATACATATACATATACATACACATATACATATAAATATAAATATATGTATACCGATGCATATACGTATACATATACATATACATATACAATTATATATACATATACATCTACATCTACATATACGTATACATATACATATACATATACAATTATATATACATATACATCTACATATACATATACATATACATATACATATACATCTACATATACATATACATATACATATACATATACATATACATATACATATACATATACATATACATATACATATACATATACATATACATATACATATACATATAAATATACATATATATATACATATACATATACATATACATATACATATACATATACATATACATATACATATACATATACATATACATATACATATACATATACATATACATCTACATATACCTATGCATATACGTATACATATACATATACGTATACATATACATATGCATATACGTATACATATACGTATACATATACATCTACATATACCTGTATACATATACATATCCGTATACATATACATATACAATCTACATATATGTGTACATATACGTATAAATATACATCTACATATACCTATGCATATACGTATACATATACATATACGTAAACATACACATCTACATATACGTATACATATACATAAACATATACCTATGCATATATGTATACATATACATATAAGAATACATATACATATACGTATACATATACATATACGTATACATATACATATACATATACATATACATATACATATACGTATACATATACGTATACATAT
>CM035431.1:61603707-61608707 GCA_020310875.1 Ceratopteris richardii | reverse complement strand
CAAGGCCCAATCATTTTTTTTCCATAAAGTATTTCCAATTGAAGTGGTTTTCATCACTACACACACATTTTAAATCTTGTTTTTGATAGAATAGACTCCATTTTGTTCAAGCCGAGGAGTCCTCGAGCTCAAGGAGTATTAGAATTAGCTACATACCAATTTCCATTATTTATAAACTCCGTTTGAGCCCCCAAATAGGCTTTAGAACCTAATTTTTAACTAGGCCGGACACTAGGTCTGGACAAGGCCAAAGCTAGTCAGAAAACTATAAAAAGAGCTAGAGAGCTCATTTTGGAGGTTAGATTGTTTGTGAATTGAGCTTACGTAAGAGACTTTTTGACTAATGCAAATAACTCCATTATTTCTCTCCTTGATCTTGCCTTGTGTGCGCGTGTGTGTGTATGTGTGTGCATGTTTATGTGCTTATCACTCACACACTTGTGCCATCACTTGCTCATAGTCTTCATACTAGTCCTCACGTCTCCACGGATTGACAATTATGAGGTGCATCTCCTCACGTTGGTACTCACCATTGTGCTAGAGTGACACCAAATTTTGGCATCGTTGCCGAGGAGAGAGCTTTGAGGACGAGCGTGTGATGGTAAGATGTAGAGTTGAGACATTGGAGTCATAGGTAATATCCTTTCTTTTCCTTACTTTTCTTCATCTTTTCTTGTTTTTGCATCACCATCATCATCCCCACCATCTCCCACCTCCATCTCCATCTTCACAAAAAATTCACTTTTTGGATCATATTCCACTCCCCACCTCATTTCCCTCATTTCACTTGTGAGAGAGAGCGAGAGAGAGCTTGCATGCTATCAATTTTTGTGTGTTTTTTGAGCTTGTACTGCAGGTTCTAGCTGTACCACCATCTCCAGCAGCTTGAACAGGTACGACAGACTCTGCACAGGTCCCAGGACGACGACATCTGTCTATGGCGACAGACAAAAAAACTAAACATTTTTTGAATGCATGTTTGGCACGATGACCTACACCATGAGAGCACTCCAAATCACTAAAAAAGTTCTAAAAAATTTGCGTTTTTTCAGTCTATCGCGATAGACATAGTCTATCATGACAGACAGCGTATATCACGACAGACACCATCTATTGCGACTAAGTTTTTCACTGATCATCAAGCACTGTTGTACTTGGTAAACAAACCATGCAATACAAGCAGATTGGTGAGATGGTTCCTCTTGCTAATGGAATACGACTTTGAGGTGGTGGTGAGGAAAGGCAAAACTCATTGGAGAGCGGACCATCTCTCTAGGCTCACATCTGGAGAAGCCCCACAAGGAGTATCAGATGACCTTCCAGATGCTTACTTATTTAATTTAGAAGTTGTACCACAATGGCCAAAACCATAGTGCCAGTACTAACATATGGGCCAAAACATCGAGTAGTCAACACTCGAGATAGGGAGGTAGTAAAGGCCCAAAAGTACCATATCATGGCAAGTAGTATGTACAAATACACGGATCAAGGAATATTATCTTGTTGTGTGGAAGAGGATGAGTACGCAAAATGGTTGCAATTAGCACATGTCGGTGCATTAGAGCAACACTACTCGAGACAACGAACTTTATAAACATTAAAGAGACTCGGAGTGCATTGGCCAACTATGGAAGCAGATGTCCATAGGATGTGCAAGGAGTGCCCAATCTGTTGCACTAAACCACCAATGGAACATGCCACTCTTCATCAAGTGTCTTTAGTGCCAGATTGGAGTGAACCATTAGTTGCCTTCCTAAGAACAAAAACATTCCCTCAAGAGATGACAATGGCCAGACAAAGGAGCTTAGAACAAGAAGCTTTAGATTATACTCTTATTGGAGATAATCTATACAGACGAGGAAAAGATGGGTATCTTAGAGTGTGTATTCACGAGAGTGAATATCTGAAGATCTTGGAGACTGCTCACCAAGGTGTAGCAGGAGGACACTTTGGACCAGATCGGGTGATCAAGGCAATACTATTTGCAGGTCTTTGGTGGCCCACACTTCACATGGATGCACATACCTACGTGAAGAGGTGTGATGTTTGTTAGCGAACTCAGTATCCTATACGTAAAGATGAGATGCCATTGAAACCTATGATGGGTGGACGTGCATTCTCTAAATGGGGAATAGACTTTGTCGGTCCTATTAATCCCCCAGCCAAGGGTTCACATGCTAAATACATCCTTGTAGCCACAAACTATCTAACCAAGTGGGTAGAAGTAAAAGCCACCACGAAGAATGATGCTCAAACGACAGCAAAGTTCTTATTTGAAAATGTGTTCACTAGATACGGATTGCCAATAGAATTAGTGAGTAATAGAGGCACACACTTCTTGAATGAAGTCATAGAAAACCTTCTCCAAGAATTCTTGGTGATACATAAGAAGTCTGCCCCCTATCATCCACAAGCTAATGGACAGGCTGAGAGCACAAACAAGATTCTATGCAATCTATTGACAAAATTGGTTAATAATAAATGCTCTGATTGGGACAAACAGCTATATCATGCTGTTTGGGCTTACAGAGTTGCCTATAAAACGGTACTCCAAGCCACACCCTTTCATATGGTGTTCGGCCAAAATGCAATGCTACCATTGGATTTTCTGATACCTACATTGAAGAAGCACAAGAGCATGACTGGACAGGCCATGAGCTATCCTCTAGAATCTTCGATCTTGAACGATTAGGTGAAACACGACTGAGAGCAGCAGCAGGAATTTATGTAGCCAAGAAAAGGCAAAAGGCATATTTCGACACACATGTGAAGGATAAGGGCTTGAAAGCAGGAGACCTAGTCCTAGTCTACACCCTGAAGCAACATGCACGGAAGTTAGAGAAGAGAGGCTATGGACCAATGATTATCAATAGGATCTCCACAAGTGGAGCGGTTCAACTAGCCACTCTAGAAGGAGATATTCTACCAAGTTACATAAGTGGTTGTAGAGTAAAGTTATATCAAGAACCCCTAACAGAAGAAATGCTAAATCGACTCAATACTGCAAAGAAATGTAAAGAAGAGGAAAAGCTAATTCGAGAAGAAGAACATGCAGAAGCTTTAAACGAGCTCAAATAGCTACACCTCCATTCACAAGATTGAATCAACACCCACAAGCACCCTTGGCACAAATCACAGGGCAAACACCTACACTCCACACCATTACATCCTCGGTCACACATAGGAATGTCAGGAAATGGGTACCCACAAGGTCCCAAATCCAACACAATTCTGTCCACAAACCGTCACATGGCATCACCACTAAAAGCTACAATTCCACAATCAAAATTTGGAGACTTAAACCTCGTATCAAAATGCCTGACCCAATTTTGTAAATCAGTCCCCTCTAATGTAGGTGCATTCCGAGTACATTGCACATCCAAAGTATGCATTTAGAATGAACACTAACCCACTAACCCACATTCTCACACATCACCGAACACTCCACCCACTAACCACTAACCACTTGAATTATCATGTTAGTATTGTGGAGGGAACACCGTAACATCCTGTTTCCTATGCAATGCTAATGTGCCTCAGTTGTCAAAAGAATTGGATCAATTGAAGCAACAACAATGGAAGCACGCAACAACTTTGCCTCAAGTCAGTGCTTCAGCCTCGTCTCTTATCACTGACTCAGCAGCCCTACAGGACTTATAGAGACAGGTCACAGAATTGCAAGCACGCCTACTACAATATGAAAGACCACCTTCCCCACCATAAGCTCCCACCGGTGAAGAAACAGTACAAATTCCTGTGGAACAAACGTTTGAAGAAGAACATGACCCACAACCCTTCCTAGGAGGACAACAAACGGAAGAAGGTCAGGATACGTTTGAAGCACCGCGACCCCCATGGCTACGACAAGTGGAGGAAATGGGGAGTTCACATGAAGAGCGAACAATAGTGCAAAATCAGGCCATGAGAGTCATAGAAGAAACTGTGTTACAATCCAATTACTTCAAGAACCTGTCATCTCGACGTCGTATCCTCTCATCAAAATACAGGCCTTACTATATCATTTTGGCAGATTATAAAGCAGAAATATAGAGAGTCACAGGAAAGATACCTTCCTTCGCAACCCAATTTCAACCCGAAGACCTTCCTCCAAAGGTGCAAAAAGGCAAAATCCGTCAACTGACATGGTGGCAGAAACTTCTTGAAACATATCCTGAAATGCTGCGCACCTGCAACAATGCGCCATTACATCTACTTTACAATCCATGCTATGGCCCTATTCCACGATGCCGATCATGGAAAGCATTCAACATAAAGGTACAAAAGAATGCTCAATGTAAGGAATGGCTCAATTATCCATACATAGTGCCACCGTAGGGACCACAATCGATAGCATACATGATGGCCACAATTTGACATTGGATGCCTCGACTGAAGCCCATGCCAGATGTGGCGGCCCAAATGATGCGGCCCAAATGATGCTTAAAATTTTGGATATGATGCAGGTAGTGCTCAAAACCTTTAGAAATGCAGCAGCACCACAGGTACGACTACCGGGGTTTACCAATGGCAATTACAATTTGGTGTACGACATGAGCACCACCCCCAGCATTCGGGTAGCTTATGCTTGGCATGCACACATCAAATACCTCCCTGCATGCTATAAAGTGACATTCAAGGACATGTTCAGATCAGGTTTCTAGGAGTACCACTCGGAGCTCTTCGCACCGAAGCCTACACACCTACTTCATCTCTTTGCATGTGAACAAGCTATGTACTCCGAGTACTACACTACACCACAACCCGAGGTCCCCGGTGCAATAAATTGGGATGCATTGGAAGCTGACCTAGCAAGAGGATTAAGGATAGGAGAACATGAATTAGCCACCAACGTCATCCAATACTATATCGACCACGTTATAGAACAAAGGTCTGTCAGGGGCGACAGACGCTAGGAAGGGGGGAGTGTTGGCATACAAGTCATATGAAGAGCATACCAGCACAAAGGAGCAGTCATGCACAATACGGCAACAAGGCCCAAT
>CM035431.1:61526207-61596207 GCA_020310875.1 Ceratopteris richardii | reverse complement strand
TTATTATTGGAATGAAGGAAATCAAGAAGAGTGGGAAGGATATGAGCTGAGAGAACCAGATATGCATTTGGGAAATGGGAGAATTGAAATGGATACAGCCACATTCATGTACATAACCAATAGTTATATGTCCAATCAGAAACCTCAGTTCAAAGGGAGTCAAAAAATAACTTGTTATAGATGTGGACGAGAACATTTCATTAGAGACTGTCCACAACCTCCTACACTAAGGATAGAAGGAGCTTATTGCAAGGATTGTGTCACGGAACATCTAATAAAGGATTGTCCAAGAAATCCTCAAAAACAACAGAACACATCTAATAACATACCATTAAAAATAGTCAACATAATGGAGCAAGAAGAATTGAGTGACCAAGATCAAGTAAATGTAAATGCTATAACAAGAGCACAAGCTAAACAACAAGAAACAACTAAGGAACAAAAGAAGAATTCATTTCCAAAGGAAAAGAAAAATAGACAAAAAGGGAGATGGGAGAAAAAAATGAGAAATAGAAAAAATTTGGAAGAAGAGATTATAGAACATTCAAACAATACTCAACCTCAAAATAAACCAACTCAGCAAGAGGCAAAAAATTCACAAAGTTTGGAAACCTTGATAAGAGCATATAAGGGAAGAATTTAAGAGGGACCAAATCCCACAGACCATGTAATGGCTTATCCTATGCTAGATTTAGAGCATGAAAGAATGCAAAGATGCAAACAAATCATACAAGAAACAGAACTTAAAATGAGGGAATTTGACAATTGTCCAACAACAGTTGGGGAAGAAATGCAACAGAAACAAGAACTCTTGATCTGGAAGAGAATGCACAAATAACCTTCCAAATCAATATAGACAAACAATGTACAATTCTATACCACACCACAATGGAAGAATTGGTAAAACAAAATCCTCACTTGCAACTCAATATGAAAAAGTGGGAAGCAAAACCAGAGAATTTTGATTCACAGCAACAAGAATTGGAGGAGTGTACATTCCTATTGATAAAATAGGAGGATATTATGAAGGAGAAGAAGGAAACTCAACCCTAAGAATACAATTTGGTAAAAATCATGCCAAAGCTATATTGGATAGTGGATCAGGTGTGGCCATCATGACTAAACAAACTTGGGAAAGATGGGGAAAAAATGAATTAATACCCACTAAAATGAGATTACAACTTGCAGATGGACACATAGAAAAACCCCTAGGAATATGGGAAAAGGTGATTGTGGAAATATGTGGGATAGAAATAGAACATACTTTTGCCATAGTTGAATTTCCACAATTTACTTCATATGAAATCATCCTAGGAAGACCGTTTATGAGACAAATGAAAATTGTGCAAGATTGGGGTAATGATTGCCTATATCTTCAAAGCAAAGGAAGGATAACCAGAGTAAATCTAAGAAATGGTCAGTATTGTGACATGTCCCCTCAAGAATGGTTCAAAATACATCAAAATCAAGATTTAAGTGAAGAATCAGAGATTGAAGATCAGAATGAAACAGAATCATCAATATGGAAGTGCAATGTGATAAGAAACCTTACAAATAGAAAAAGAAGATTAAGAAAAGAAGATTGTGTAGAAGGGAGAAAATTACAGGAACAAAAATTCAAAGATGAAGAATTTGAGCCTTATGGTTGGAACCAGATTTTGGCTACCATGGATCTAGCCAATGATGAGTATGTGGGAGTGAAATTCCAAAATGAAGAAGGATATGATGTCTTTCACATAGGAATACAAATGATAAAGGTATCAAAAACAGAAGAGGACCAAGAAGAAGAAATGATATTGAAAAATGGTAAAACATAATATTTGGAAGAGGTAAAAGCTACAGATGCAATAAAAGATAAAATCTCAGGCAAATGTAGAAAAAACAAACACAAGGAAATAGAAAAATACAAAGAGGATGAAAAAAATGAGAAAATGACAAACAAGGATCAACAGTTTGATGTACATGCAAATTTCAAGTCTTATGAAGTAGAAGACAGACTACTTCTAAAAATGAAACCAAAGAGAGAAAAGAAAAGAGGGGAGGCACATGACAATGAAGAACAAACTAAGAAGGTAATGATCACCCAAGAAGAGGGGGAAGAAAGACATATTGTAATAGCTAATGACATGACAAATCAAGAGGAGGAAGCATTAAGAAATTTGGCCAGAAACTATAGGGATGTGTTTGCTTACAGCTACAAGGATTTGAAAGGAATTGACCCTAAAATCTGTGAGCATAAGATTCCTATTACACCTGATGCAAAGCCTAGCAAACAAAGACATTACACATTCAATGATAAATACTCTGCCAAAATAAAGGAAGAAATTGACAAGCTGTTGGCTGCCAATTTCATCTATGAGATTGAGTATACAGAATGGATATCTCCTATAGTTGTAGTAACAAAAAAGAATGGGAAACTTAGGGTATGCATTAATTTGAAAAAACTAAATGCTGCGACTATAAGAGATAGCTACCCATTTCCTATAACAGACCATCTTTTAGAAAGAGTTGCAAGGAAGGAGGTCTATAGTTTTTTGGATGGTTTTTCAGGATACAATCAGGTACCCATAGCCTTGGAGGATCAACATAAAACTGCTTTTTCCATAGAATGGGGAAATTGTGCTTTTAGGGTTATGCCCTTTGGGTTAACTAATGCCCCATCAACTTTTCAAAGATTGATGTGTCATAACTTCAAAGAATTCCTGAGGAATATAATGGAAATTTATGTGGATGATCTTTGTACTTTTTCATTAAAAAGACAGGATCATTTGGAAGATTTAGAAAATATATTCAGGAAATGTAGAACATACAGGGTATGTTTAAATCCAGAGAAGTGTGTGTTCTTTATAAGACAAGGGAGAATGTTAGGTCACATAGTCTCCAAAAATGGAATTTCAACTGAAAGGAAAATTAGTGAAAGGAAAATTAAGGCCATAGTGGAACTTCCAAAGCCAACAAATGTAAAGGAACTTCAAACTTTCAAGGGACATTGTGGGTATTATAGAAAATTTGTACACAAGTTTGCTGACATTGCAAAACCTTTGTATGCCTTAATCACAAAATTTGAGTGGACCAAAGAGTGTGACCAAGCTTTTGAGACTCTAAAAACTTGTTTGGTGACAGCACCAATTCTAAAAACTCCACAATGGGATAAAATTTTTCATGTCCATGTGGATGCTTCAAATTATGCTTTGGAATGTGTGTTAGCACAACCAATAGAAGGGAGCAAATTAGATTTTCCAGTTGCTTATGCTAGTAGGCAACTGAATTCAGCAGAGAAAACTTACACAACCACTGAGAGGGAAGGGTTGGGAATGATATTTGCTGTAAAAAAATATAGACATTACCTTTTGGCCAACAAGTTTAATTTTTTTGTGGATCACCAAGCTTTACTCTACCTAGTAAACAAACCTTGTCACACTGGGAGGATAGTCAGATGGTTTCTTCTACTGATGGAGTTTGAGTTTGAGGTTGTGGTCAGACAAGGGAAAACTCATTTGAGAGCAAACCATTTGTCTAGGATTCAAGCTAAAGAGTCAAGTTCACCTTTAGATGATGATTTGCCAGATACATATATGTTCAAAGTAGAAAGTATTCCTGAATGGGCCATGACTTTAGTACCTTTGCTAACCATGGGACCCTGCAGAACATTTGGAAACAACACACATATGGTATTACAAAGTAGAAATTTTATGCTGATGGCTGGTCATTTGTATCATCTCAATTATATAGGCATATTGGGATATTGTATTCCAGAAGAGGAGCAGCATGAATATCTGAGGAGAGCTCACTATTGGAACCCTTGTACTCATGCTTCCATGATAGTCACCTTAAGTAATCTCAATAGGATGGGAGTACATTGGCCTAATAAGATTCAAGATGTAAAAAAGTATATTTACAACTGCCGGAAATGCCAATCCTTGAGAGATTCAGAAGTTATAACCTTATACTGGTTTCTGAAAAATCCAGATTGGAGTGCACACATAATTGAGGAATTGAAAAGAAATAAGAAAGGAAAGCCAGAAAGAGATAGTGTAGACTCAAAGAATCTACAAATGATTTCTAAAGAGTATCAAACCTGATAGGAGATCAACTGTACAAGAAAGGAATGGATGGATATTTAAGAATAAGTGTTCTTGAAGATAAATATGTGGAAATGTTAGAAATGGCACATTATGGAGTGGCAGGAGGACATTTTTCAAGTGATAGAACTGCTAAAATCATATTATACTCTGGTTACTGGTGGCCAACTCTATTTCCTGATGCAAGAACATATGTGAAAAGATGTGACATTTGTCAGAGGGTGAGTCAACCAAATAAAAGAGACAATATGCCACTAGTGCCACTGATTTCAACAAGAGCATTTAGTAAATGTGGGCTAGATTTCATTGGACCCATACATCCTCCAGCAAAACAGTCCCATGCTGAATACATACTAGTAGCCACAGATTACCTGACTAAATGGGCAGAGGCCAAGGCTACAAAAAGGAATGATGCTCAAACCACTACCAGGTTTCTTTATGAAAATATCATTACCAGATTTGGATTACCATTTGAATTAGTAAGTGATAGGGGAACTCATTTTCTGAACCAAATCATAGAGAACATAACTGAGTATTTTATGATCAGTCATAGAAAGTCAGCCCCATATCACCCACAAGCTAATGGATTAGCAGAAAGTACTAATAAAGTACTTTGCACTCTATTGTCAAAATTGGTAAACACAAATAGGAATGATTGGGATTTACAACTTAATCATGTCCTATGGGCCTATAGAGTGGCATACAAAATTGCACTAGGAACCACACCATTCAACCTGGTATATGGGCAAAATGCAGTTCTACCTATAGAATTCCTTATTCCCACACTAAGGGTAGGTAGTCAATATGAGTGGACTGGACATGAGTTATCTGAGAGAGTGGTGGAATTGGAAAAGCTAGGAGCCTCTAGACTTCAAGCAATCATGAGCATATATAAAGATAAGAAACGACAAAAAGCTTATCATGATGTTCACATTAAAGAAAAAGATATACAAGAAGGAGATCTAGTTTTGGCATACACAGTAAAGGAACATCAGAAAAAAATTCAGAAAAAAGGACATGGGCCTTATATCATCCATCAAATAAGTAACAGTGGAGCTATCCAACTAGCTAATATAGATGGAGAAATCATGCCAAATTTCATAAGTGGATGTAGAGTAAAAAGGTATGATCTACCATTAACTGTTTCTGAATGGAGAAGAATACATCAAGCTCAAAATAGGAAAAAAGAAGAGGAAAACATTAGAAAGGAGGCTCAACAGGAGGCAAAGGAAAGGATAAGAAAAACGAAAGATCTTAGAGAAAAGAAGATGGGTTTATCACTAGAACAGGGTCAACAAGGATCAAATATTATTGGGTAAAAAAATCAGATTTGATTCAATGGAAAAAGAACATGATTATCTGATATACATTTAGGATTTTTTATAAGAAAATCAGAGTGTTACAGAGAAGAAATTATGACATCTTGGAAATTATTTCATTTTGTTATACCTTATCCTTTTTCTAAGAAGAGAAATAGGAGGGGAAGAAAGGAAGTGGAGGAAATTATTATTTAAAAAAAAAAGAGAAAAGAAGAAAAAATAAGAAAAAATATTATTATCATTAAAAAAAAGAAAAAAGGGAGAGAGAAAAATTATCCATTTTTCTTTTTTAATTCTTTTTAATTATATAAGTTATACAACACAAGCAAGATATAGATGGTATTGTAGGAGGTGTCTATTTTTTGTTTTTTATTTATTCAATTTTTTTCAATTTCTTATTTTTTTCAAATATTTCCTTTCTTTATAAAAGCTGACAGAAGAAAAGAAAGCACTAGACATCTTGCTACACATATAATGATCATTTCAATTGAGTTTTTATCTGTGATACAAATAGGAAAGTCAGAAATTCTCTAAGTCTTGTTTTTCATTCATTCTCATTACATCTCAAGTTTAAGGTGATTTTATTTATGTTTCTTGAGACTCATGTGGGTGGAGTTTTTCTTTTGTGTAATACTACACTTTCTCTAGAATGGTGAATCCCAAGGAGTTACCAATCCATAATTCCAAAGCCGACTCAGTTACTCTGTCTAGAGGACATTGGTTCTTGGATAGTGAAGCTGCAATAGAGGAGGTGGATTTGGAGTCTGATGAAGAGCAGGAAGTTCCAGAAGCAGAGAAGGTAGTCAAGGAGCTCAAGGAAACTTTGGGTATCATTGGTCAGCATATATTTAGTGTAGGAGTTGGAGGTTACAAATACACCATATTGTGCCAGGAATTTTACAAATTCCAAAGAATTGCAGTCAATTACAAAAAATGGAAAGCAGTAGGAATACACAGGATGTTGGATGAACCCTTATTCTTTATAGACTTTGAAAGAGTGGCACAGGTGATTAACAATTTGCTAGAAGTCGGGAAGGGCAATGAGGCATATTTCAGGTGTACTATTAAGAACAAAGAAAACCAGGAAGTGAACATTACTATAAAAGCAGAGCATATCAGGGTAGCCATTTAGTTTTATACTATGGGAACTAAGTTGGACAACAATTTTGTCAAGAAAAATAAAGCTACATATGCAGGATATTCCAAATTTCTTGATTTTAAAGGAAAAGAGAATGAGGAGTATGCTATCAGAATGTTCTTACAATATTTCTGTTTTCTGAAACTATCTAATATACCATGCCACACAAACCGGCAACATTGATCATGTTCAATAATAAGGACAGAACCAAACCCTTTGGAGTGATGGATGTAACTCCATACATGAGCAATTGAAGGAAGCAGCCAAACATTGGGAGCAAAAGAAGTACATGAATGGAGCTCAATTCTTAACCAGAATTATATATCATGTTCTAGGGATGGAGGATCAGTTAAAGCTGGCTCCAGAAGCCCAATACTTCAAAAGTTTAATGTCAGGAATTAAGAGCCCTTCTAAAAAAATGAATGTAAGGGAAGTGGAAGCCCAAGCAAGCATGAGGGGAGCAGAAAGGAAAAGAAAGGGAATCTCAGAAGAAGTTATTCCTGTAAAGAAAAGAAGAGTGGATCCAAGAAAATTGGAATTGGATCAAGAAGAGGCAACTAAGGACGAGCATGAAGCTGCTCAGAAGCAAGTACAGTCTTCAAATGACCCTCATCCACCTCAGACAAGTAAAGAGCAATTGTATACTTATTTGACCCAAGGGAACAATAAAAGGGCAGTATATGAAGCTCAGTATCAAAAGATGTTGATGGACTACTCTTGTAAAGCAACTGATTGGATTCAAGAAGACGTAGAACACTATGAAGAGCTGCATGATCAGATGACGGTAGCAGAAACAGAGGAAGTTTTTGTCAAAAAAGAAGTGGAACTGTTAGCATATTTCAAAGAGCTACAAGGACCTCCTGAAACTAGAACTACAGTTGTAGTGAAGAAGAAGGTTCAGAAGAAACCTGTACAGAAGAGGAAGTTAACCAAGAAAAGTAAAGGAAAATCAGTAGCACAACCTGTACCAAGGATGGAGACAAAAGAAGTGATAGTAGAAGAAAAAAAGCAGGAGGAATCCATTGCTATGGAAGAACCAAGAATGGACAAATCAGGAATATCAAGCTCTGTTGGAGTTAGACGTCTACGGAAGCACGCGAACAGCACAAGGAAGAAGAAGAAGCTTGGAGCACAAACACACAATACTGAATGTATTACTAGAGAATGTACAAAGATAAGTAGCCCATTAGGGCAATAGGCGTATATACAAGCCGGGGGAAAAAAACCTCCTAAAGAGGGAAAAAAGTGCCCCGACGGTCCTAGTGTGTTCACATACATCACTACCTAAATATATCAACAAATCCCCCCTGGGAGTGATGCGGTGAACAAGGAGCTGGCACTCATGTATAAGGAAGTGCCAAGCTATGTGGAAATCACTCCACAAAAGGAAGTAAGCCCAGAGCTTTGCGGAAAGCTTCAAACTTCTCCCTAGGCAGAGCCTTCATGAAAAGGTCTGCAATGTTCTCCTTCGTGGGCACATATGCGAGGCTGATCTCCCCAGCAGAGAACCTCTCCCTGACATAGTGATAATGCACCTCAATGTGCTTAGTGCGAGCATGGAACACAGGGTTCCTCACAACTCCTAATGCGCTTTGACTGTCAGTGAAGATGGTGATGGCAGAAGATTGGCCAACACCCAAATCAGCCATAAGGCGTCTGAGCTGCACACACTCAACAGTCGCTGTGAAAGATGCCCTATACTCAGCCTCACAATTGGAAGTGGCCATAGTAGGCTGCTTCTTGCTCAACCAAGATATACATGAGCTACCAAGCATGAAGCAAAAACCACTGGTGGACACACGAGTGTCATAGCAACCAGCCCAATGTGAGTCAGAAAAAGCATGCAAATCTGGCAGTAGTGATCCCCCCTTGGGATAAAACAACCCAAGTAGCCGAGTACCACTCAAGTAGCGAAAGATGCGCTTAATCGCCTTCCAATGCGTGACTCTTGGGCAATGCATAAACCTGCTCATCTGTGAGACAGCAAACTGAATATCTGGCCGAGTAATGCATAAGTAAACCAAGCATCCAACAGCCTGCTGATAGAGAACAACATCAAATACATCTCCAGCATCATGAAGACTCAATCGTAAAAATTACAGTCTTCAAGGCCAAAACGTTGCAATAATGTGTCAATATATTTTTTTTGACACAGCCATTCCACCATCAACTTGCATAAACTGAATGCCCAAATAGTGATGCAAATGCCCCAAATCAGACATCTCAAATGAGGCATGCAAATCAGCCTTAAAATCAGCAATATGCTTCTCAATAGGACCAGTGAGCAGCATGTCGTCAACATAGACAACAATGATCAGAAGCACATCATTAGCACGCTTAACATATAAGGTGCTTTCAGTTGGACTGTTCTCAAAACCATGTGCAATCAGATAGGCATGTATCTTCTCATACCAAGCACGTGGTGCTTGCTTTAAACCATATAATGCCTTCTTTAACCTGCACACCTGGTTTTCATGCCCTTTCTGCACAAAGCCACGGGGCTGAAACACATACACTTCTTCATGCAAGTCACCATTCAGAAATGCCGTTTTAATGTCCAACTGATGTACATTCCAACCATGATGGGCTACAAGTGCACAAATACTCCGAAAAGTAGTCATACGGCATGTAGGTGCAAAGGTCTCATCAAAATCAATGCCTCTTTCCTGCGCATAACCCTTTGCAACAAGCCTAGCCTTATACCTGTCAACTGTACCATCAGGTTTACGCTTCAGCTTGTATACCCACTTAGTGCCAATGGCCTTCTTACTAGGAGGCAAGTCACATAAAGACCATGTACCATTCTTCATTATATCATCATATTCAGATTGCATAGCAGCCATCCAATTTTCTGAATTCTGTGCTTCATCAAAAGAAACAGGCTCATTCTCATCATAGAGACTAGATGCAGCCATAGCATAGCAATCTGATGCAAAGGAGGCACTATGAGAGCCTGAACGAGTACGATATGACAAAGGTGCATCTAATTTGCTGTCACGCAAAGTCTCTGTTGCTCTAGCACAATGGTAAATACCACGTTAAGAAGCGTCACCTCCTTAATGTCAATCCGTGGGAGAGGTAGGAGTGATATGAAGATCGTGAACGTGAGATGATGTGAGAGTGAAGGTGAGAAGCACAAAGATGCACACACACATACACACACACAATGAAGAGACAAGCAAGACACAATGGAAGGTGGGAAATTAGCTCTATTACTCAAGAATGCTCTTACAAGCTCAAAATAGCTCTATGCTCACACTAACCAAAATGAACCAACCTCAAAAATGAGCTCTCTAGCTCTTTTTATAGTTTCTAGACTAGTTTTGACCGGTTTCACATCTAGTGACCGGCCTAGTTAAAAAATAGGTCCTAGATGCTATTTGGAAGGGTAAACGATGTCTAAAAATAACGAAAATTGGTACGCGCATTCTACCTAAACTCCTCAAGCTCGAGGACTCCTCGGCTTGCACAAAATGGAGCTATGGATTACAAAATGGGGTTTTCTATGATACATATGTTACAATTAGTGATAACAATCACTGTTGAATGTTTGAAGAAATAATAAGAAATATATTTGTTTGGAAAATTGATCCGACTGGCTCCCTACTCCGTCTTTACATGCTTCCGTGGCGTCTGTGCCTCTGGCTGCTTCCAACACCCCCCTCCCTCTCGCTTCTGTCGTCCCTGACAGAACCTTGTTGTGAGGTCTGCCGGATGTAGTTCTGTAGGAGGTCCTGAGCAAGGGTGTGCTCTGAGATACGAATGCCTCGGGCCAGATCAGCCTCGAGTTTCTCCCAGTCAATAGGTTGCGGCTCGTCTGGTGGTGGGAGCTGATAATGTGTGGAGTACACCATTCGTTCACAGGCGAATAATTGCAATAAATGTGTGGGCCTGCTTATAAATACCTCTGAATGGTACTCCCAAAACCCGGTGGTGAACATCTCTTCGAATGTTTGCTTGTAGCACGCCGGCAGGTATTTGATTCTGCAGTGCCAGGCATAACACACCCGTAGCGATGGCGTTGTGCTCATATCATAGACTAAATCAAAGTTGCCATGCTCAAAGCCCGGGGTGTTTACATGGGGAGCCTTGACGCGTCAGAAGACTTTAAAGATCATTTGCATCATGTCAAAGATTTTGACAGTCATGTGCGCGGCAATATCATTCATATGCTTTAACCTAGGGAGCCAGTGGCGGATCGTCGCCATCATGTAGCCTACTGTGGGTAACTCGATTGGTGGCTTGAAATAGGGATAATTCAGCCACTCTTGGCACTGCTTATTGTTCTGTACCTTAATAGCGAAGGCAGTCCAAGAGCGGCGTCGTGGTACTGGTCCCCAGCATGGGTTAAATTTTAAGTGCAGCGGCGCTTTCACCCATGTGCTCATCATCTCTGGATAATTTTGCAATAAATCTTTGCGCCAGTCTGGTTGATGGATTTCACCTCTCTGCGCACTTGGTGGCAAGTCCTCCGGCTCGAATTGAGTTGCATGCATTGGTTTCATGCCGGTTTCTTTCTCGATGGCTAACTGGTATTCGGCCATTAACATGAAGTACGGTTTATATTGGAGCTCATGCCCAGATATGTAGCGTCTCGGGGCCAAATGAGCAAAGAATGGTGACTGTAAAATTCTCTCTTCAATCATGGCCATGGCATGTAACTGTGCCTCTACTCTGGCCGAATGTGTTGTTCCGAGTTCTTCAACTGTCTTCATCCACGCGGGGGTAGGTAATTCATAGGTCATCTGGCCTTCGGCCGTGACACGTCCGCCTGGGATGGGTATCAGCTCGTATGCCTCTTCAAATGTCTCCTCCACCGGGATAGTGACGGTTTCTTCCTCAGCTGGTAGCTCAGGTGGGGAGTCTGGCCTTGGAGGTGCTTCATAGACTGCAATTCTAGATTCAAGATTTGTTACCTGGGCCCGGAGTGCGTTGAGTTCCTCTAAAATTTCAGGGGCAGGGTCCACGGGTGCTGGTAATTCTGCTGCTACTTGTACTTGCTGTGTTGCCGGTTCTCTGAGCTGGAGTAGCTTGTGATCTTCCTTTAACTTTTGATGCTCTTCGTTCATGCGATCATAGTCCTCGAGCAATCGAACATGGTCATCTAGCAACATCCGCATCGACTCGGATGGGATTGCCTTGAATCTGCTCGAACTTAGTGGTTGTTCTGGATGATCCAATGCCGCCTCCAAGTTTTCTCTATTCTGCGCTTGGAGTCTCACGTTCTCCTCCTGGGCTGCGGCTAAGTGTCTTCTGAGTAGGCCCATATTCCGTGTCAGTGTCGCGTTTCTAATCGTTTGGGCTCGAAGTAGGTTGTCCAAATCCGCCGTGGCTTCTTTCGTTTTCACTTCACTTTCTAGTTCTAATTTGTGATAGGCCTCTCGTAAATCTTGGTATCGACTGTTCAGTGAGGCATTCTCAATTGATAATGAATTAAGCTGCGACTGTAATTCATTTGTAGTCCTCTGCAGCTGTTGATAGTTGTTGCCAAGAGATGCGAACTCATCTCTTACTTGTGTCATGCATGTGAACATGTGTTGCAGTGCCGTGTCTATGGTGGGTGATAATAGTAATGGAGTGCTAATTGAAGATGCAGTGGAGGTAGATGCAGCGGGGATGGGGAATGGGGCTGGGAAGGTGGATGCAGTGGTGATTGTGGAAAATTGTGACGTGCCTAAATATGATGGTGCTGTGAGTGGAGTGGGTGGTGGTGAGGTGGATGGTGATATGTCCATGCCATTGGACGTGTCAAGTGCGGTGACTGTGAAAAGCGGTGTGTATGTGGGTGGTTGTGTAGGTGTGAAGACGGGATTTACAAATGTAGAATAATTTACAGGGGGGATGGCTGGAGCAGTTTGGTGAAAAGGGGAAATAGGGGTTACGGTGGGTTGAGGAGGTGAAACTGGTGAGAAGGTTAGTGGGGTTAGAAAGGTGAAAGGTTGTCTTAAAAGTGGTGGAAAGGATGGGAAGGATGAAGGGATGAAGGGATTGACAAGTAGACGAGGTGGGGTGGGTGCGGGCATGGTGGCATGAATGGGTGGGGTAAAGGTGGTGGCTATGTTGCCATGGACTGGTGTGGATGTTGGAGGAGCAGGTGGGTGTGCAGGGGATACAGGATGGGTCGGTGATACATGAGGTGAGAGAGGAGTAGAGGGTGTGGATGTTATTTCAAGGATAGGGGTGGTATGTACAACGGTAGTACGTGGTGGGGAATCTACAAGGATGGGTTCTGCGGTCAGTGAACTTTCGGGGACGAGGCGTGCTTCCCTGGCTTGTGCTGAAGACTGAGCTCCTGTTGGTACGCGAATATACTCTCCGGGCTTTGAAAGTAGTCGTACTCGGCGGGGGTCAAACTGTGGTAGTTGTTTTCTTTGTAAGTACCTGAGTGCTTCATTGGAGCCGACCGATTTAACTAATTCTCTGAACCCTTTGATGTATGCGTCTTCGAATCCTCCGGAGATGAGTTCCTGTTCAATTAATGCCTGGCTCTCCTCTTCAGTTAACTTCTTCCGTGCCCAGACTTTCTCCATCGTACGATATAATTTCTTGATGGCCAGCGTGTATGCTGCGGCTTCGAAAGTCTCATCTTCATATGTGCTGGTGTCGCCATGTGCTTCGGTTTGTTGGCCTTGGTCGTCTGTCTGTCCTTGCCCTTGGGAATCATACGTGCCCTGACTGGCTTCGTCATCACCTTCGTCATCGTCGGTGGCGGTTCGTTCATCATCAGAGCTTGACACAGCTTGTCCTTGTGGCAGATCCCGTGGTGTGGTCGGGTAACTAGGTCGTTCATATTCCTGAGAGAACATTTGTGCTTCTGAAAACTGGAATTCATTTGAGAATGCATCCGGCATCTCAAAGTCGAATGTGGTGTTTATGGGTTCTGCCTCCATGTGTGGTATTGGAAAAGAAAAGGCTTCTGCACCAATAGTGGTGGGAGCTTCTGCTGTGTTGGTGGTGGGTTCTGTGGTGGCTGCTGCCTGAGGTGCAGCGGTACTAGTCGTGCCCTCCGTGACCACTGGTCTAGACAACCTTATGCGAATAGGTTGCACAGTAGGAGCGGCTTCTGTCGGTGATCGCTCTGGAGAGGGTTGCGGAGATGGCGACTCTGGCACTTGAAGGCAAGGAATAGTACCTCTCATGCGCTTACCTGCCCGTGTTCTACTGGGCTTCCTGGCTTTCTTCGTCGTTCCTTTGAATGCCTTCAGTTCTTCTCCTGTTAATGCACGCTCAATTGGCAAGTCATAAGCCAAGCACATATACACAATTCTTGTGAGTGCACAACATCCATTAAGCACTTTTTTACGTTCCCATCTGTGTTGTGCCAAATACATTTGATCTATGATCCAGCTTGCCAGGTCCACAGTCTGCGGTCCCGTACATGCCAAATACAAACCAAACCATATTCTTTTGTGTGGCATGGTGAATCTGTCCTGAGCGGGGAATGCGAAGTGTTGCATGCATATCCGTAGTGGCTTTGATAGCTCAGGTGTAATAGCTGATATCTCCTCCCACTTAGTGACATCCCCACGTTTCATAGGGTCTGGAATCAATCTCTCTCGATCTGTGGGTGTGTGGGTTCCATGAATCTTGATTACCGCTCTGATTAAATCCTTTGAGAGGTAAAACCTCTTGTAAGGTGGATCATCCACTAAAGAAGGCAAAATGAAGGTTCCGGGGATATCCTTATTCTCGGAGGCCAGCAAGGTAGTGATTAAATAATAGCACCTGTAAAAGTCCGGTTTGGGTAGAGGATCACTGAAATACTCCGTGAAACCGGCTCTGGCCCAAACGTGAGTTAAATCCTGGGTGCTCTGTAGGGCTTCGAACTCTCTGGAGAAGAACTGGTATTTTCCCCACGTGCGGTCATCAAATGTCAAAGTGGATTCAAATATAAAGTCCGCGTCCGCAAGGGGTCCTGCAAGTCCCTGAAACCAATGAGAGTTTCGGTGTATCTTTTCTGTGTGGCCCATAGGTGGGTTGTCGATAGGCATGGGCCCTGGAAATCCTTGGAATTCCGGTGGTGGAGCAGTCGGGTGGGATTCTGCTCGTAGCACATTGAGGGGCACAGCCGCAACACTGGGGCCTGCTCCTGATGTTCCTTCTTCGGTTTGCATGGTGGCTGATGCGCTAATAAGAAAGATCTGCTACAAAAGATTAACACATTAGCATGGAAATTAATTATGATCCCATTAAAGTGAGACCGCAATCCCTTTCCATAACTGATGCGTAACCCGTGTAGCCAAGTGTTGTGATGTGATGGATGCAATGTTTTCTTGCAGCACAAGTGCAGGTCTCTAGACTCCTACACGTTTCAGATCATGCATACATTTCTTGATGAGACGAGATTATGAGTGATGTACGATGATGGTGGGTGAATTATTACAAGGTTTAACGGTTAGTAATTTAGTACAAGGTTGTATGTTAGTCGGGGGGTAGTTAGACAATGGGTTAGGGGAAGACGGTTGGACACGCTTCGGTATCCATTTCCTAAGAGTCTTTGAGTGGGTGGTGGGTTTCTGCTGAGGGGCAAAAGGTAGTATCGGGTGTGGTGGTGTTGAGGGATGGAAGGATTTGTGAGGGGTATATATTACATGGCTTAAGGGTTGGGCTATGATACATGGTTTGGGTACCCAAATCTGCGTGGGTGTGGGTCTATGGGTAAGGTATTTCTTGGCGATCCAAATTTGTCGAATGGTCGGACCTGTAGAAGGAGGTCGAGGGGATGGTGGATACCGATTCTGTTTCTGCCCTGCCTTTGTCTTGTCGATCTCTGCTTGGTTGGAGTTCTTCGGTGCTTTTTGTCCTTTTGGCACCCATATTTGTCTGGTGCCGCTTCCTTTGGGTGGCCTAAACTGCCTTCCTTGTTGTATCTTCTGGTACTGCAGTCGGTCTGGGTTCCTTCGTCGTGGTTGACTCTGTCGTGGTTGAGGTAGAGAGGTCGGATGGACGCTCTGCTTTGGAAAAGAAGGGAGATCCAACACTTGCGTGACCTGCCCATTAGGAAGTGATGCGTTTTTTAACTTTAATCTAGGCCAGTCCGCAACAAGTTTGGAAGGATGAGCACCGCAGGGTGTCGTGCTCATTTGGCTGCTGATGCAACCCACCTGACCGCTGATTGTGTCCATCTGCCCTTGTGGTTGGGTAACTGTCTCTTCTAGTTTGCAGGAAGTCCCAGGGAAGATCTCCTGTCGTCCTTCTGATTGACAACTGTCCATAGCCAAGCCCGAGTGGGTTGGTGTAGACGTAACGTGACTGGTTTGCTTAAAGATCTTCCGGTCTTCCGTCGCATGCATTTCATAGGGTCTAGGGTCACAACCGTCAAGCGGAATGCCGTTAGGGAAGTCAAGCGGTATCACTCGCTTCTGCTCGAAGGTTCCAATCTGTAAGGAGCCTTGTCTAAGATTTAGGTCCACTGAGTGATCGTATAGCCAATCTTGGCCAAGGATTAGGGGTTCTATCAGGTCGTCATCATGGCACACTAGTAGCTTTGCTGTCATCGTCAAATCCTTAATGAGGATAGGAAGGTCCACCTCACCCATGCAAGGGGTTTCCATGCCTCCTAGGCCTATGAGGTATGCCTCAATTGGCCGCATTTCTATCCCTGAATCCTTATAGTGGGACCACCTAATCGCACTAGTCGCAGCACCTGAGTCAATTAAAGCCCTGAGTGCTTGGCAAGGGTTGCCGTGCTCTAGCCTAACTGTAATGAATGGTCTCCTGTCCACTATGCTAGGATGAGTGGTTGACTTTACTTGACACATGGCCATGGGATATCTGGGTGATGTTTCCAGATGGTTATAATGTTCTCTCCCTAGTCCTTGTCTTCTTAGCTTCATGCGCTTAATGCGTTCTATGGCTTCTGCCTGAGCTTCCGCTCGTATTCTATTTTCTTCCTCCTTACGCTTCTTTGCCAACGTGAGTCGTCTAAGCATATCCTCAGTAAGAGGTTCCTGATATAGCTTGACTCTACAGCCACTAATGTAATTAGGCATTATATCTCCTTCTAAGGTGGCTAACTGTACTGCTCCACTTGTCGAAAGTCTGTTAATGATCATAGGTCCATAACCTCGCTTTTCTAACTTCCGTGCGTGCTGTTTCAGTGTATACACTAGAACTAAATCTCCTTCTTTTAGGCCTTTATCTTTCACATGTGCATCAAAATATGCTTTCTGTCGCTTCTTCGCTGCGTATATTCCTGCTGCTGCTTTCAGCCTGGTTTCTCCTAATCATTCCAAGTCTATTATTCTTGCTGATAATTCATGGCCGGTCCACTGATGTTCTTGTGCAACCTTAAGGGTCGGTATCAAGAAGTCCAAAGGAAGCACTGCATTCTGACCAAAAACCATCTGAAAGGGAGTTGCATTGAGTACGGTCTTGTAGGCCACTCGATATGCCCAAACAACGTGGTGTAACTGTTTGTCCCAATCTGAACGTTTATTGTTCACGAGTTTCGTCAGTACGGTACAAAGTATCTTGTTAGTGCTTTCAGCCTGACCATTGGCCTGAGGATGATATGGTGCAGATTTCTTGTGAATCACCATAAAATCCTGTAACAAATATTCAATGACTTGGTTTAGAAAGTGAGTGCCTCAATCGCTCACTAACTCTATAGGCAATCCATATCTTGTAAAGACATTTTCAAATAAGAATTTTGCAGTCGTATGAGCATCATTCTTTTTTGTGGCTTTTGCCTCTACCCATTTCGTCAGATAATCTGTGGCAACAATAATGTATTCCGCATGTGTACCTTTTGCAGGGGGGTTGATGGGTCCTACAAAGTCTATACCCCACTTAGAAAATGCACGTCCGCCCATCATGGGTTTCAATGGCATTTCATCTCTGCGAGTAGGAAACTGAGTTCTTTGGCACACATCACATCTCTTTACATAGGTATGTGCATCCATGTGAAGAGTGGGCCACCATAATCCTGCAAAGAGAATGGCTTTGATTATCCTATCTGGTCCAAAATGACCTCCTGCAACACCTTGGTGTGCAGTCTCTAGTATGCTAAGATATTCGCTCTCATGAACACATTGTCTTAGATATCCATCTCGTTCTCTTTTGTATAAATTATCGCCAATGAGTGAATAGTCTTGAGCTTCCTGCTCTAGACTGCGTTGTCGAGCTAAAGTCATGCCTTGAGGGAATGTGTTCGTCCTCAAGTATGTCACTAAAGGTTCACTCCATTCTGGTGTGAGAGACATGTGATATAATGTCGCATGCTCTACTGGTGGTCTTTCACAACAAACATGGCATTCCTTACACAACTTGTAGACATCTGCTTCCATCGTAGGCCAATATACTCCTAATCTATGCAGAGTCTGTAATGTTCGATGTTTTGAATGGTGTTGCTTTAGTGCACCTATGTGTGCTAATTGCAACCAATTCGCATGTTCTGATTCATCTACACAACAAGCAAGAATCTTTTGATTATCCTGTTTATATATGCTTCCTGCCATTATTTGGTATCTCTGAGACTTGATAATCTCTTCTTCTCTAATCTTTATCCTAGGATTCTTGGGTCCATAGGTGAGAATAGGGACTATAGGCTTAGCCCATTCCGGTGCTATCTCGAGGTTAAACAAGTATGCATCTGGTAATTCATCCGCTACTCCTTGAGGAGCTTCTCCTGAGGTTAATCTTGAGAGGTGGTCAGCTCTAAGATGCGTCTTTCCCTTCCTAACTACCACTTCAAAATCATACTCCATGAGTAATAGAAACCAACGTATCAGTCGTCCTGTGTTACAAGGTTTGTTGACTAAATATAATAGGGCTTGATGATCTGTAAAGAACTTGAATTTGTTGGCCAACAAGTAGTGCCTAAACTTCTTTACTGCGTAGATCATCCCTAATCCTTCTCGTTCCGTCGTGGTATAATTTCTTTCTGCTGCGTTCAATTGTCTGCTCGCGTAGGCTATGGGGAGATCTATGTTACTCATTCGTGGGTTGTGCTAACACACATCCTATGGCGTAATTGGATGCATCCACATGTACATGGAATGGCCTACTCCAATCTAGGGTGGTCAATATAGGTGCTGAGCACAAACGTCGTTTAAGTTCATTGAATGAATTTTCACATTCATCTGTCCATTCAAAATTGGTTAAAAGAGAGTACAGAGGCTTAGCTATGATTGCATACATGTGTATGAATCGTCGATAATATCCACAATGGCCCATAAATGCCTGTACCTCTTTCACGTTAGTTGCTCTAGGTAATTCTGCAATTACTTTCACTTTTTCCTCGTCCGTAGAGATTCCATTTTTTGACACAATGTGTCCTAGAATTTTGCCTTGTCTGACCATGAAAACGCATTTTTCTGGGTTCAAACAAACCTGATATTCTCGACATTTGTCAAATATTTGTCTTAACTCTGGGATATGTGTCTGTCTTATATTTGAATGCGCACACAAGTCATCGACATAAACTTCCAAGCTCTTGCGTAAGAATTCCTTAAAAACATGACACATGAGTCGCTGGAAAGTGGCGGGTGCATTTGTTAAGCCAAATGGCATTACACGAAATGCAAATATGCCCCATTCAGTGGCAAAAGCCGTCTTATGTTGATCTTCTGGAGCAATGGCTACTTGATTATAGCCTGAGAATCCATCAAGAAAGCTGTAAACTTCCTTGCCCACAACTCTTTCCAATAGGTGTTCTGTGATAGGAAGAGGATAACTATCTCTAATCGTGGCGGCATTAACTTTTTTAAGGTTAATACACACACGCAATTTTCCATTCTTCTTGGGCACAACCACAATGGGGGATACCCATTCGGTATGCTCAATTTCGTAAATGAATCCTTCTTCTATCAATCGATCTATCTCCTCTTTAATCTTCGCAGCGTAATTATCATTGTACGTGTAAGGTTTCTGTTTTGTCGGTTTTGCATCTGGAGTCATAGGGATTCTATGAGAACATATATCTGGATCTACTCCTTTCAAATCTTTGTAACTCCAAGCAAAAACATCTCTATATTCGCGCAATAGGGCAACTAGTTCTTCCTCTTCTTCAGTCGTCAAATCATGCCCTATGTAGGTACATTTTTCTTCTTCTCCTTCTATGGCAACTATTATTTTCTTGGTTTTCTCTCGGTTATCATATACTTGTCCGTCATTCGCCTTTCTATTGGGCATCCGTACCATAATCCTTCTATCTTCGATTTCATATTTCTTGAAATTCTCGGGTACTTCAAACAAAGACTCTTCTTTTTCTGTCATGGTGTCTTTCTTCTTTCTTTTCTTGCCTTCACTCTTGGTAGTCACTTCCGTGGCTAATCTCACTTCATTCGTAATTTCCTCGTGTCTCTGAGGGTGAGTCTCTACTTCGTAGAAATATTCTTCCTCTGATGCAAAGGGTGGGTCCATGATAATTGATTCTAAATCAAAATCGCTTGCATCCTCAAATGCATCAGTGTCTGGTTCACACTCTTCTAAAATTGCATCGCCCATGATTGGCTCTATCGTGAAAACTCAAATGTCATAGCCATCCTCGTCACAGTGGGGTGTCCATTGTTCTTCATTGATGGCTACATCCATGGTTGCTAGGATTTCCGCCCAACCATGGGGTTCAAACTCCTCGTCTGGGAATACTACAGGTGCATATGTTGGATCTTGAAGGGTTCGTGGATGTTGTTCTGCACCTAAGGTCCTTGCTTCTAATCGTTCTTCCTCTTGTTTGGCTACTTTACACATCCATAAGTGGGTATCCTCATGCAACCAAGAAGGATCTGATTCTAATGAGTGCACGGATTCCGTCTCTACTGGTGTCTTATGGATGGTATTCCATTGTATTGGGGGTACATCTCTGTGTGAATAGTCTTTAAGATTGACTTTAGTAGTCACTCCTAAATGTTGCAAGTACAAAGAATTAGTTCCCCAATCTTGTACAATTTGCAACTGACGCATGAATGGTCGTCCCAATATCATCTCATATGCATGATTTTTCGCGAAGTCACAAATGGCGAAAGTATGCTCAAATTCTACACCACAAGTGGTGAGAGATATGCCTTCTAGTAAGCCTAATGGTTTTTCTATGTGTCCATCAGCCATTTGTAGCTTCATCCTGGTGGGTCTGAGGGCTGGCTTACCCCAACGTTTCCATAAAGCGGTAGTAGCGATGGCTACTCCGGCTCCTGAATCTAAGATGGCTTTCGTGGTGTAGCCCAGATGGGTTATTGGAAGATATGTGTTACCTTCCTCCCCTTCGCTTACATCTCCAATCTTTTCCACGGGTATCTCTGGTACCTTCTCATGTGATCCTATCTGAGAGGGTGTGGTAGCTAGCTCAGGGAATTGATTTGCTACGTGCTTCCACAACTCTGGTTTTACCTTTAACAATTCCTCCAGAGTGAGATTACATTGTACTTTGGTATTCTTGATCACTTCCGTATTTCTAGGGATCACTGATTCTTCATTCCTCACTATTATCGTGGGTGCTCTCATACTGATAGACTTTGCTTCCCAAGGTCCTGTGAACTGAGGTAATTCTTGTAAAGAATTAGATTCAAATCCTGTGGGTTCACTCAGTTGTTCCACCTCTACCTCATCGTATATAGAGGGGATGTCTTGGGGAAATTGTTCCTGCAAGTCGTCTATTTCTCGAATAGGAGGATGAGTTCCTTGTTCTTTTCTCCATTTCTCTTCTTGGATTTCCCTCAAAAATTCATGTGAGTACCTATGTATGGAAGACAAATTGTCTTGACTTTCTGTATTAGGTACTTGAGACAGGGATGGTGCATTCCTTTCCTGTGTCTCTGGGACAATAGGGTTCCTATGCTGATCCTTTTTCTCTTTGCTTTCTATCAAGTGTTCTAGCCTCTCCATTAGTCCTTGAAAGTGTAATTCCGGTTTTGCCATGTTATTCCAATTGAGATATCTAGAGGCTTCAAACAAAGCTTGTGCTAATTCTACCATCTTCATGCACAGTTTAGTTCTCTCAATCTCTAGATCAGCTCGAGGGTAGTTTTTACTCATTTCCGTGACTTGAGGTCCCTCTTTTAATCTTGCCTGATATGCACGAAACATCATGTCTAGATCTTCTGGTATGGGTTCCGCTAAAACTGATCCTGATTTTTGAGCTGGGATTTCTTGGTTTAATTCTTGTGAAGCCAATTCTTGTATTTTGGCTCTAGATTCCCTTAAACTTCCTTCCAACTCACTTATCTTTTTACTCCATTTTCTCTTGATTCTTTCCCTAGAATCTTTCCAAGATTTTGTCTTTTTACTGCTAGATTCTGCAACTTCACTAGTTCCTGCTACTTTCTCTTGATCAAGCTGTTGGTTTTGTAAGAGCGCCTGGGCTCTGGTTATAGCTTGGATAGGCACGTATGTAGGGTTGGATCCATCTGCGTTGTTTACAATACCTATCACGTTGATCGATGTCACATTTGAAGCGTTAACTGGGTTCTTAGGACAATCTTTGATTATGTGCTCTTTGCCACAGTCGGCACAAAAGCCTTGTATGTTATAGTACTGTGATTGCCTCGCTATTGGGGGATGTGGACAATCCTTTATGAAGTGATCTCCTTGGCACCTAAAGCATGGTCCTCTAGGGCCCTGTGGTCTCTGTTGTCTCAGTTGGGGCCGTGGGTTTGGGTTTGTGTACATTACATTAGCATAGTCTGGCTCCCAACTAGGTTCCATTGGAGGACTATCATAATGATATGTCTCCACATGTTCTGGTGACTCCGTGTAATAAGCGGGTGGACTAGTTACATGAGTAGAGTCAAAACTGTTTGAGTTCGGGTCACTTTCTGTGATCAAGGGTGAAGAAGGCACTAAGGCCCTACTTAGATTCTCTTCTGCAGCCGCGTATTTGACTGAGATGACATTCGCTGGTGGGGGTGGCTGCTGAGCTAAGACAGGTTGAAGTCTCTGTTGAGCCTAGTAAGGGTAGTTCTGGGGAGGCCTATAGTAATAAGGCTGAGCATTGTATTGGCCTTGATACCTACCTGGCTGCTGGTATGTTTGCGGGTAGTTCTGTCTCACGGTTTGTTTGTTGTATGGGCATTCCTAAGCCGTATGATTCGTGTATCTTCTCTCAATTGTGCAATATTGGCCACTAGGGTTGGCTTGTGGTTGTGGTGCATTGGGACACACGTTTGCCAAATGATTTCCACCACAAGTGTAACAACGTACATTCGTTGGTAGCTTGGGCACCTGTTTACTAGAAACTCCTAGTTTTTGGGCCACTTTTCTGCTAGGTCCTCTATCGAATTAGACAATTTTGTGGATGCTAGAGAAGAACAATCTGAGTCCTTATAGACCTTTGAGAGCTCTAATTCCTCTCCTAGGTTATCCTCAGTGTCTATACATATTCTTACACACTCCTCTAGCGTTCTGGGTTCTTTTAGGTACACATAGGAGCGTAGTTTAGCGCTCAACAAGCCATCTAGGAACAGTGATACTTGTTTAGCTTGTGAGGGTAGCTCTTGCATTGGACATCGTTCCACATATTGTCTGAACCTACGTCCTGCCAGTCTAACTGTTTCCTGAGGGGTTTGTTTAAAGCTATGAATCAACGAAGACGTGTCATGCCTAATCCCACTTTTAGAGAACTCAGTGATGAATGACTCTAAAAAGTGATGGATGTCTCTAAATTGCCTTTGTTGCAGTGGTTGGAACCAAGTTAAAGCGGTATTCTTTAACGTTAATCCAAATGCGTTGTACTGCGTGAACATGTCTTCAACTTGTTCTGCTCTTAGTACTTGCTTGAATTCTGCAACGTGGTCATAGGGATCTCCTGTCCCATCAAAATAATTTTTCATGGATTTCACTAATTGAGTGGGTCTCAATACTCTTGCGTGCTCACGTGGCCTAGGTAGAGGAAAATCATCTCTACCACCTAGTATTCCATGATTTCTTTGTCTATCCGCTCTATTAGTGTCTGTGGTTGTTCTATCTCTCCCTATGGGGTGATTAAAGCTTACTTCCGGTCTCTCTTTATTTCCTTCTCTTTGATGTCCATGGGCTGAGGAGGTTCCTGCCCCTTGTTGACTTGTATTTATGTTCGTTCTGGATGGAGGGAATATCAATTCACCTCTCCATGTGTATGTGTTTTTAGCGCGTTCAGGCACCACAAAGACTCTTTCTGAAGTCTCATCCAGGTATACAACCTTTCCAGGTGTATCTGGGTCCTTGAATTCATAAATTGTAATGATGCCTATCTCACCAGGGTATTCCTTTCTGTACCTCCAAAAGGCTTCCTCTGTCTCTTTATTTACGAACAACTCGGTGCTCCTGTTATCTTGAGGGATCCATTCTGGGATGAGTACTCTTGTTAATACGGATTTCCCTCTAGGTGTTCTAGGTTCTTCTATCGGTTCTTTTCCTGGAAATTTCGTTTCCGTCTCTAATTGAATTGTGCCAAACTCATTAGTATCATTTGGCTGCGTACTTAGGGCGTACATGGTTCCTTCTTTGTCTATGTAAGCGTCTCTCTCAAATTTCACCACTGGTCTTTCCAATCCAATGGGTTGATCAGGGTTGTGCAGTTGCACCACTTGCCTTTGCAAACCATCCTCATAGATGCGAGCACCTAGTCGGTTGGTTCGGAGAAACTCTAATTGCGTTCTATAGGGTCCTTCTGGTTTTTCTAGGTATGCTACATGAGACCCTCCTTCTGGTCTGTCTGCGCTAAATGCCATTTCTGATTCGCTTGATTCTGAGCTCAACTCGTAGGGATAACTACTATTCAATTGCTGAGCCCAAGATCGAGCAGTGGTTCTTACACTAGCCTCTGATGATCTAAGGCTTCGTCGGTCTGACTTACCTATGTGTCTCCCTGATCTAAGGTTCATTAATTTCCTTCCTTGCACGCTCAATTACACCCTTAGATCGTCAATGGTCCTTTGTGATTAATTCTTGATTCTTTTTAATTTTTCTTTGGATTCTTGTCTTAATATATGCGTCAGGAATTCGACTTTCCGTTATAGTTTTGAGTTCTCGTTCCGTCAGACTTATGTTCTTTTCTTCAGGTTTTCGTGTCACACACACCTTTACTTTAAGTCTCAAACTTGAAAGAATTAGGTATCTTGAACTTGAGGCGTTCCTATCGTCGTTAATCCACAACTACCGTTTAGCTTAAGCTAAGAATTGACTGAGGGGGTTGAGTAATCTTCCAACCTCGAGTCGGCTTTTCTGGTTGCTCTGATGCCCTGTTGCCCAAGAAGCCGTGCTTCCCAAGCTCTGCTGTCTTCACTGCCTTCCTTGCTTGCCCTTGCTAGACCTGGAAAATTCCAATGTTAGACCAATTCACAAGATGATTAAACACTTGAGCATATACATCTTTTAAATCCCTTCCCTTTTTGCCCAAATTTTCAATGTGTGCCCCCTGGCTTCCTAGTCCCAAACTAGGTGAACCTCAAAATAGCTTATCCAAAAATAGATGTATTCTTTATGAAAAAAACAGTTGAGGTCACGTAGTACTCGTCAAGAGCTTTCTAACGAGCTATTAAGCTCAAAAAACGGACTTCGGATGAGAAAGTTATACGCGTTCAGGCCCTGGGGGGTAAAAACTGATAATCCAGTTTTCCCTCAAATATGAGATAAGGGGTCTCCTATGAGTCTAATGGTCCAAAAATTTCTCAAAAATACCCTCAAATTGGTCAAAAATTGGAGCCCAAAATTTGCGATGGGGGTGCACAATCGCGATGGTCTAGGACCGTCGCGATGGTCCAAGCGAACCGTCGCGATGGCGTGGGATTTGGACAATCGCGATGGCCCAAAAAAGCGAACCGTCGCGATGGCGTGGGATTTGGACAATCGCGATGGCCCGAAAAAGTGAACCGTCGCGATGGCGTGACCAAGCGGACAATCGCGATGGCGCGGTCAACGGTCAAAGGTGGATAATCGCGATGGCGTAAGGTTGAACCGTCGCGATGGCCCGATCAAGTCGACAATCGCGATGGCGCGAGTCAACAGTCAAAGGTGGATAATCGCGATGGCGTAAGGTTGAACCGTCGCGATGGCCCGATCAAGTGGACAATCGCGATGGCGCGAGTCAATGGTCAATGGGGAACAATCGCGATGGTCCGAAGTGAACGATCGCGATGGCGTGAGGTCGAACCGTCGCGATGGTCCAAAAAATGAACCGTCGCGATGGCGTGATGTCGAACCGTCGCGATGGTCCAAAAAATGAACCGTCGCGATGGTCTATCGTGACACGTGGCACTGTCGTGGCGATGGCATGGGCCAATCGCGATGGTCCGGGGTCAGCTGAACAATCGCGATGGTCCAAGTGGACCGTCGCGATGGCTCAAGTGGACCGTCGCGATGGTCCGAAAAAGCGAACCGTCGCGATGGTCCGGCCGAGCCGTCGCGATGGCGTGAGCCTATCGCGATGGTGCGACACAATCGCGATGGTCTGAGCCAATCGCGATGGTCCACCAAACAACGAATTTTTCAAATGCAACTGTGGTTCCGTGAATGCGCAAGGATCGCCTACCTCGTGGTGTGGTCGCCTACCTCAAAATCCGAAAGTTGCAGACCATCGCGATGGTCCGCCCTACTCGGAAATTTCTGACAGAAAGTACATGTTTTACCTTTTGGAAGCTCTCCTGATGCTCTGAAGCTCTGTACCTGCAAGAAAACTCAAGAAAATGCAAGCACACACAAGCGCAAAAACTCTCTCTCGCTCTCTCGCATGCACAAATGAGGGGAAATGAGGTGAATGGGGAGATATGGTGAATTTTCTGATTTTTTTGGAAATGGAGATGATGATGCGATGATGAAGATGGAGTATGGGGAAGGTGAAAAACACTAAAAACTAAGTAAAAACAACAACGAAAACTGAAATTTTTACCTTCCAACGCCACTTCTTGCTATACTCTTACCATCACACATTCGTCCTAGACTCGATCCCCGACAACGACGCCAAATTTGGTGTTGCTCTAGCACAATGGTAAATACCACGTTAAGAAGCGTCACCTCCTTAATGTCAATCCGTGGGAGAGGTAGGAGTGATATGAAGATCGTGAACGTGAGATGATGTGAGAGTGAAGGTGAGAAGCACAAAGATGCACACACACATACACACACACAATGAAGAGACAAGCAAGACACAATGGAAGGTGGGAAATTAGCTCTATTACTCAAGAATGCTCTTACAAGCTCAAACTAGCTCTATGCTCACACTAACCAAAATGAACCAACCTCAAAAATGAGCTCTCTAGCTCTTTTTATAGTTTCTAGACTAGTTTTGACCGGTTTCACATCTAGTGACCGGCCTAGTTAAAAAATAGGTCCTAGATGCTATTTGGAAGGGTAAACGATGTCTAAAAATAACGAAAATTGGTACGCGCATTCTACCTAAGCTCCTCAAGCTCGAGGACTCCTCGGCTTGCACAAAATGGAGCTATGGATTACAAAATGGGGTTTTCTATGATACATATGTTACAATTAGTGATAACAATCACTGTTGAATGTTTGAAGAAATAATAAGAAATATATTTGTTTGGAAAATTGATCCGACTGGCTCCCTGCTCCGTCTTTACATGCTTCCGTGGCGTCTGTGCCTCTGGCTGCTTCCAACAGTCTCCACAAGCCATTTTGACATAGTTTTTGCCTGCTCAATATCAGCTCTCTCATCAACAAATGCATCATGTAAATCTGCATCAGAAATGGAATGATCTGCATCATCATATGAAACCTGCAAAGGCTGAGAAGTTGCCTCATTAGGACCAACACTAGACTGTCCACCTATAAAAAGAGGCATCAAAGTATCATACATGTCTTTGGAGCTAAAAGATGTCTCCTTAGTACATGAAAGCAATGGCTGAATAGCATCTTCCACAAAGAGAACATCACGGCTAACCAGAATGCGTTTAGTCTGTGGATGATACAGACGATAGCCTTTACTTTCAGAACTGTACCCAACAAAAATACATTTTACTGCCTTATCATCCAATTTTCAGCGATGTTGTTCAGGCACTAGTGCATATGCCAAACAACCAAAAACACGCAGATGAGCAACAGATGGCTTGCGGTCATGCCAAGGCTCATATGGAGTGATAGACTGCAGCACTTTAGTGGGACACCTGTTCAGTACATATGCTGCACACATGACAGCCTCAAGCCAGAAACTATGAGGTAAAGCCTGACTCTTGACCATACACCTCGCCATCTCCATGAGAGACCTGTTCTTTCGTTCAGCAACTCCATTCTGTTGAGGTGTATACGGCACTGTACATTGGTGTTTTATCCCACGTTCAACCAGAAACGCATTAAAATAAGAAGACATATATTCCCCCCCTCGATCAGAACGGAGGGTGCCCATTTTACATCCTGTTGGAACCTTGAAGTTATGAAGGACCTATTAAGCTATGAAGGCTATGGAGTACTTGGAGGATATGAAGGACCCATGAAGCTATGAAGGCTATGGAGTACTTCGAGGCCTACCTTGGAGCTAAGGATACTTGAATGCTCAAGGCCTTGTGTGACAGTCTCCCAAATTTCCCATTGCCCTCCCTCGCTCCTTTTTGATGTTGGCCATGGTGCCATTGTTCGTGGACATGGGTGTGGATGCATTGCTTGCACTTCTTGCAACTTCACTTGGAGAAGCTTCTTGCTTCCATGCGAGGCGGTTAGGGTCCGTTGTTCCCCATTTCTCAACAATTTGGTGCCGTTGCCGGGGACGTCGGCCTTTAGCCGTTGGTTTTTCCAGGTTTGCGTAGGATGCACCTTGACACTTGGAGGATGATGAATACGTGTGGCCTTCGGTTGGCATAGGGTACCTCTCGTCTTTTAATTTTTTGAGTAGTTTTTAGTTCATTTTTTTGTTCATTGCACAAGAACACCTCCCTAACCCCTTATCTCTCTCACTCTCACACACATACACTCTCACACATTCACTTTAGCATCGCCATCCATCTCTGTCATTTTCTTGAAGTGAATGATTTCCTGGATTGAGGGATGGTAGTACCTCTCTGATTCCATCCCTCCCTTCATCTTTTTTTTCAAACAAAATAAACAAAATAAAATAGAGTCTTAGTTTTGTTGACTCGTCACGGCCTTTGTTAACATTCAAAATTGGATGCGCATAGCCTTCAATTTTTTTTATTATTATCTTGGATAAGTACAAGGCACGATACGCATTTTGGAGGGAGAGAAACCTTCTTTGTCTTTGGAGTTAATGCTCTGTGAAAATAGGACGCGTTTGAGTCAGGGAGAAATGACTCTTTCCATCTCTCTCCTCACCGTCATTCAATGTAAATAGATTATGCCAAGATCCATCCATGTGGCTTCCCAATACCACCTACCGCATGAAGAGTTTATGTCCCCACTGCGTTGGTAGTACCCTTTCCCTGTGTTCTCCCTCTCTCTAAATGCTTGGGTCGGCTTTTATATCAAGGAGAGGAACCTGCTTTTTCCTCCTTTTCATACCCTTGGTCATCGGCTGTGTGAGTACTCTGCGAAAGGGAGGTGGGCTGCTGCTATACATGCCCCAGGGGTGTCGAGCATCTGCTCCCCCTGGTTGCCTCCCGTGCTCATTGGCTTCTCCAGGTCTGCTATGAGGTTGAGCACCTGCACTCATTGGCTTCTCCAGTTTTGCTGTGAGGATGAGCAGGCTCCCCACTGCGTGGGAATGAACCCGGAGCTCTCCCCTCGTTGGTGATGTGCTCCTCTTCTGTTTCCTCCATCTCTGCTAGGAACGTTCCTCAGCCTTTCGTGTTGGGCGTCTCGTGCTATCTCGCGATCTGATGGCTTGCACCATGGCAAGCTCTTCTCAAGGCTGGGAGGTGAGCTTCGAGTTCCTCCCTATGGGGGCTGAGCTCGGTTCCCTATTCTCCTAGCCTTGCACAGCTACCGAGTCAAGCTTCGCTTCCCTTGGTGGATCTGCATCGGGTTCACGCTCCTTAAGACTTCCCTGTCGCTCCTTTGCACGGCCATGGTGGGGTTGAGCCTTGGGCTCCCCCATAGTTGGGGTCGAACCTGATTCCTCCAACTTTTGTTCTATGATTGGGGTTGAGCTTTGTGTGCTCCCCCTCAATAAGGCATTTCTACTACTAAGGCGAGCCTCGAAAGGTGTATGCCTCTCTGCCACATGCAAAGCTCACATATCAACCTTCCCCGGGGACTTCAAGAATCATATGTCGTCAGCAAGAGGGAAGTCTGAAAAGGACCAACCATCCCATGAAACTCAACCTACACTCTGTACTTAGGTAGCTGATTGATGTACTCTGTAAGTTGAAGGATTATGAGCCTGATCATAGTATCCAGATTTCCAGTTTTGATTTTCATTTATGTGCTAATAAGAAGCTTGAAATTTTTGTTTGTTGTTCGATGTTACCAGGATATGATTATAATGAGCATTCTACATGATTACAGACAAATAGTGATTTTTGTTTCTATGCTTCCTGTGAATTTGCAAGCATCTTATCTACATTGAAATGTGTCGATAGCTGTAGATTGAATGAGTAGGCCGACGTTTCTATTTTATTGTCATATATATGCATACTATGCACAAATATGCACAAATTCATGATGTTTCCATTGGTTCACACTAAGCTGAAGATGCAGGTTTGAAGTTCAAGGAAGGGAGCTTTCTAACGAGCTTTCTAACGAGCTATTAAGCTCAAAAAACGGACTTCGGATGAGAAAGTTATACGCGTTCAGGCCCTGGGGGGTAAAAACTGATAATCCAGTTTTCCCTCAAATATGAGATAAGGGGTCTCCTATGAGTCTAATGGTCCAAAAATTTCTCAAAAATACCCTCAAATTGGTCAAAAATTGGAGCCCAAAATTTGCGATGGGGGTGCACAATCGCGATGGTCTGGGACCGTCGCGATGGTCCAAGCGAACCGTCGCGATGGCGTGGGATTTGGACAATCGCGATGGCCCAAAAAAGCGAACCGTCGCGATGGCGTGGGATTTGGACAATCGCGATGGCCCGAAAAAGTGAACCGTCGCGATGGCGTGACCAAGCGGACAATCGCGATGGCGCGGTCAACGGTCAAAGGTGGATAATCGCGATGGCGTAAGGTTGAACCGTCACGATGGCCCGATCAAGTCGACAATCGCGATGGCGCGAGTCAACGGTCAAAGGTGGATAATCACGATGGCGTAAGGTTGAACCGTCGCGATGGCCCGATCAAGTGGACAATCGCGATGGCGCGAGTCAATGGTCAACGGGGAACAATCGCGATGGTCCGAAGTGAACGATCGCGATGGCGTGAGGTCAAACCGTCGCGATGGTCCAAAAAATGAACCGTCGCGATGGCGTGATGTCGAACCGTCGCGATGGTCCAAAAAATGAACCGTCGCGATGGTCTATCGTGACACGTGGCACTGTCGTGGCGATGGCATGGGCCAATCGCGATGGTCCGGGGTCAGCTGAACAATCGCGATGGTCCAAGTGGACCGTCGCGATGGCTCAAGTGGACCGTCGCGATGGTCCGAAAAAGCAAACCGTCGTGATGGTCCGACCGAGCCGTCGCGATGGCGTGAGCCTATCGCGATGGTGCGACACAATCGCGATGGTCTGAGCCAATCGCGATGGTCCACCAAACAACGAATTTTTCAAATGCAACTGTGGTTCCGTGAATGCGCAAGGATCGCCTACCTCGTGGTGTGGTCGCCTACCTCAAAATCCGAAAGTTGCAGACCATCGCGATGGTCCGCCCTACTCGGAAATTTCTGACAGAAAGTACATGTTTTACCTTTTGGAAGCTCTCCTGATGCTCTGAAGCTCTATACCTGCAAGAAAACTCAAGAAAATGCAAGCACACACAAGCGCAAAAACTCTCTCTCGCTCTCTCGCATGCACAAATGAGGGGAAATGAGGTGAATGGGGAGATATGGTGAATTTTCTGATTTTTTTGGAAATGGAGATGATGATGCGATGATGAAGATGGAGTATGGGGAAGGTGAAAAACACTAAAAACTAAGTAAAAACAACAACGAAAACTGAAATTTTTACCTTCCAACGCCACTTCTTGCTATACTCTTACCATCACACATTCGTCCTAGACTCGATCCCCGGCAACGACGCCAAATTTGGTGTTGCTCTAGCACAATGGTAAATACCACGTTAAGAAGCGTCACCTCCTTAATGTCAATCCGTGGGAGAGGTAGGAGTGATATGAAGATCGTGAACGTGAGATGATGTGAGAGTGAAGGTGAGAAGCACAAAGATGCACACACACATACACACACACAATGAAGAGACAAGCAAGACACAATGGAAGGTGGGAAATTAGCTCTATTACTCAAGAATGCTCTTACAAGCTCAAACTAGCTCTATGCTCACACTAACCAAAATGAACCAACCTCAAAAATGAGCTCTCTAGCTCTTTTTATAGTTTCTAGACTAGTTTTGACCGGTTTCACATCTAGTGACCGGCCTAGTTAAAAAATAGGTCCTAGATGCTATTTGGAAGGGTAAACGATGTCTAAAAATAACGAAAATTGGTACGCGCATTCTACCTAAGCTCCTCAAGCTCGGGGACTCCTCGGCTTGCACAAAATGGAGCTATGGATTACAAAATGGGGTTTTCTATGATACATATGTTACAATTAGTGATAACAATCACTGTTGAATGTTTGAAGAAATAATAAGAAATATATTTGTTTGGAAAATTGATCCGACTGGCTCCCTGCTCCGACTTTACATGCTTCCGTGGCGTCTGTGCCTCTGGCTGCTTCCAACAGTCTCCACAAGCCATTTTGACATAGTTTTTGCCTGCTCAATATCAGCTCTCTCATCAACAAATGCATCATGTAAATCTGCATCAGAAATGGAATGATCTGCATCATCATATGAAACCTGCAAAGGCTGAGAAGTTGCCTCATTAGGACCAACACTAGACTGTCCACCTGTAAAAAGAGGCATCAAAGTATCATACATGTCTTTGGAGCTAAAAGATGTCTCCTTAGTACATGAAAGCAATGGCTGAATAGCATCTTCCACAAAGACAACATCACGGCTAACCAGAATGCGTTTAGTCTGTGGATGATACAGACGATAGCCTTTACTTTCAGAACTGTACCCAACAAAAATACATTTTACTGCCTTATCATCCAATTTTCAGCGATGTTGTTCAGGCACTAGTGCATATGCCAAACAACCAAAAACACGCAGATGAGCAACAGATGGCTTGCGGTCATGCCAAGGCTCATATGGAGTGATAGACTGCAGCACTTTAGTGGGACACCTGTTCAGTACATATGCTGCACACATGACAGCCTCAAGCCAGAAACTATGAGGTAAAGCCTGACTCTTGACCATACACCTCGCCATCTCCATGAGAGACCTGTTCTTTCGTTCAGCAACTCCATTCTGTTGAGGTGTATACGGCACTGTACATTGGTGTTTTATCCCACGTTCAACCAGAAACGCATTAAAATAAGAAGACATATATTCCCCCCCTCGATCAGAACGGAGGGTGCCCATTTTACATCCTGTTGGAACCTTGAAGTTATGAAGGACCTATTAAGCTATGAAGGCTATGGAGTACTTGGAGGATATGAAGGACCCATGAAGCTATGAAGGCTATGGAGTACTTGGAGGCCTACCTTGGAGCTAAGGATACTTGAATGCTCAAGGCCTTGTGTGACAGTCTCCCAAATTTCCCACTTTTCCCTCTTGTATACAAGTTCATTCATAGGAACTCTCTCTTACTTTTTGTGAGAAAACCCATAAAAACTCAATCTTACCCTTCTTTTTTGTAAAAGGCTTCTTTTTGAGTTTTTGCCTTATTTTAGAAATAAGAGCTCTCTTTTGGATACGTACAAGAGCTCTCTCTTTAAGAAGATTCCCTTTTTGATTTTCCCAACTACCTACCTTTCTTTAGAACATCTTTAGTTAATGAATCCTTTGGTCACTTGTATTCAACGGATCCCTCTCCTCTCTTATATAAGGAGAAGCTCATTTTGTAAAGGGGGGTCTCTTGGCCATGGCCTTGGGCCCTATGAAGAATAGAGAAGGTTTCATTTGTTATTCTCTTTCTTCCTTGTGTGCAAGGCGATGATCTATGTGTGTGGACTTGCATTTGGAGTTGGCTTGTGTGTGAGCATTGCCCTCCCTCGCTCCTTTTTTATGTTGGCCATGGTGCCATTGTTCGTGGACATGGGTGTGGATGCATTGCTTGCACTTCTTGCAACTTCACTTGGAGAAGCTTCTTGCTTCCATGCGAGGCGGTTAGGGTCCGTTGTTCCCCATTTCTCAACAATTTGGTGCCGTTGCCGGGGACGTCGGCCTTTAGCCGTTGGTTTTTCCAGGTTTGCGTAGGATGCACCTTGACACTTGGAGGATGATGAATACGTGTGGCCTTCGGTTGGCATAGGGTACCTCTCGTCTTTTAATTTTTTGAGTAGTTTTTAGTTCATTTTTTTGTTCATTGCACAAGAACACCTCCCTAACCCCTTATCTCTCTCACTCTCACACACATACACTCTCACACATTCACTTTAGCATCGCCATCCATCTCTGTCATTTTCTTGAAGTGAATGATTTCCTGGATTGAGGGATGGTAGTACCTCTCTGATTCCATCCCTCCCTTCATCTTTTTTTTCAAACAAAATAAACAAAATAAAATAGAGTCTTAGTTTTGTTGACTCGTCACGGCCTTTGTTAACATTCAAAATTGGATGCGCATAGCCTTCAATTTTTTTTATTATTATCTTGGATAAGTACAAGGCACGATACGCATTTTGGAGGGAGAGAAACCTTCTTTGTCTTTGGAGTTAATGCTCTGTGAAAATAGGACGCGTTTGAGTCAGGGAGAAATGACTCTTTCCATCTCTCTCCTCACCGTCATTCAATGTAAATAGATTATGCCAAGATCCATCCATGTGGCTTCCCAATACCACCTACCGCATGAAGAGTTTATGTCCCCACTGCGTTGGTAGTACCCTTTCCCTGTGTTCTCCCTCTCTCTAAATGCTTGGGTCGGCTTTTATATCAAGGAGAGGAACCTGCTTTTTCCTCCTTTTCATACCCTTGGTCATCGGCTGTGTGAGTACTCTGCGAAAGGGAGGTGGGCTGCTGCTATACAGGCCCCAGGGGTGTCGAGCATCTGCTCCCCCTGGTTGCCTCCCGTGCTCATTGGCTTCTCCAGGTCTGCTATGAGGTTGAGCACCTGCACTCATTGGCTTCTCCAGTTTTGCTGTGAGGATGAGCAGGCTCCCCACTGCGTGGGAATGAACCCGGAGCTCTCCCCTCGTTGGTGATGTGCTCCTCTTCTGTTTCCTCCATCTCTGCTAGGAACGTTCCTCAGCCTTTCGTGTTGGGCGTCTCGTGCTATCTCGCGATCTGATGGCTTGCACCATGGCAAGCTCTTCTCAAGGCTGGGAGGTGAGCTTCGAGTTCCTCCCTATGGGGGCTGAGCTCGGTTCCCTATTCTCCTAGCCTTGCACAGCTACCGAGTCAAGCTTCGCTTCCCTTGGTGGATCTGCATCGGCTTCAGGCTCCTTAAGACTTCCCTGTCGCTCCTTTGCACGGCCATGGTGGGGTTGAGCCTTGGGCTCCCCCATAGTTGGGGTCGAACCTGATTCCTCCAACTTTTGTTCTATGATTGGGGTTGAGCTTTGTGTGCTCCCCCTCAATAAGGCATTTCTACTACTAAGGCGAGCCTCGAAAGGTGTATGCCTCTCTGCCACATGCAAAGCTCACATATCAACCTTCCCCGGGGACTTCAAGAATCATATGTCGTCAGCAAGAGGGAAGTCTGAAAAGGACCAACCATCCCATGAAACTCAACCTACACTCTGTACTTAGGTAGCTGATTGATGTACTCTGTAAGTTGAAGGATTATGAGCCTGATCATAGTATCCAGATTTCCAGTTTTGATTTTCATTTATGTGCTAATAAGAAGCTTGAAATTTTTGTTTGTTGTTCGATGTTACCAGGATATGATTATAATGAGCATTCTACATGATTACAGACAAATAGTGATTTTTGTTTCTATGCTTCCTGTGAATTTGCAAGCATCTTATCTACATTGAAATGTGTCGATAGCTGTAGATTGAATGAGTAGGCCGACGTTTCTATTTTATTGTCATATATATGCATACTATGCACAAATATGCACAAATTCATGATGTTTCCATTGGTTCACACTAAGCTGAAGATGCAGGTTTGAAGTTCAAGGAAGGGAGCTTTCTAACGAGCTTTCTAACGAGCTATTAAGCTCAAAAAACGGACTTCGGATGAGAAAGTTATACGCGTTCAGGCCCTGGGGGGTAAAAACTGATAATCCAGTTTTCCCTCAAATATGAGATAAGGGGTCTCCTATGAGTCTAATGGTCCAAAAATTTCTCAAAAATACCCTCAAATTGGTCAAAAATTGGAGCCCAAAATTTGCGATGGGGGTGCACAATCGCGATGGTCTGGGACCGTCGCGATGGTCCAAGCGAACCGTCGCGATGGCGTGGGATTTGGACAATCGCGATGGCCCAAAAAAGCGAACCGTCGCGATGGCGTGGGATTTGGACAATCGCGATGGCCCGAAAAAGTGAACCGTCGCGATGGCGTGACCAAGCGGACAATCGCGATGGCGCGCTCAACGGTCAAAGGTGGATAATCGCGATGGCGTAAGGTTGAACCGTCGCGATGGCCCGATCAAGTCGACAATCGCGATGGCGCGAGTCAACGGTCAAAGGTGGATAATCGCGATGGCGTAAGGTTGAACCGTCGCGATGGCCCGATCAAGTGGACAATCGCGATGGCGCGAGTCAATGGTCAACGGGGAACAATCGCGATGGTCCGAAGTGAACGATCGCGATGGCGTGAGGTCGAACCGTCGCGATGGTCCAAAAAATGAACCGTCGCGATGGCGTGATGTCGAACCGTCGCGATGGTCCAAAAAATGAACCGTCGCGATGGTCTATCGTGACACGTGGCACTGTCGTGGCGATGGCATGGGCCAATCGCGATGGTCCGGGGTCAGCTGAACAATCGCGATGGTCCAAGTGGACCGTCGCGATGGCTCAAGTGGACCGTCGCGATGGTCCGAAAAAGCGAACCGTCGCGATGGTCCGGCCGAGCCGTCGCGATGGCGTGAGCCTATCGCGATGGTGCGACACAATCGCGATGGTCTGAGCCAATCGCGATGGTCCACCAAACAACGAATTTTTCAAATGCAACTGTGGTTCCGTGAATGCGCAAGGATCGCCTACCTCGTGGTGTGGTCGCCTACCTCAAAATCCGAAAGTTGCAGACCATCGCGATGGTCCGCCCTACTCGGAAATTTCTGACAGAAAGTACATGTTTTACCTTTTGGAAGCTCTCCTGATGCTCTGAAGCTCTCTACCTGCAAGAAAACTCAAGAAAATGCAAGCACACACAAGCGCAAAAACTCTCTCTCGCTCTCTCGCATGCACAAATGAGGGGAAATGAGGTGAATGGGGAGATATGGTGAATTTTCTGATTTTTTTGGAAATGGAGATGATGATGCGATGATGAAGATGGAGTATGGGGAAGGTGAAAAACACTAAAAACTAAGTAAAAACAACAACGAAAACTGAAATTTTTACCTTCCAACGCCACTTCTTGCTATACTCTTACCATCACACATTCGTCCTAGACTCGATCCCCGGCAACGACGCCAAATTTGGTGTTGCTCTAGCACAATGGTAAATACCACGTTAAGAAGCGTCACCTCCTTAATGTCAATCCGTGGGAGAGGTAGGAGTGATATGAAGATCGTGAACGTGAGATGATGTGAGAGTGAAGGTGAGAAGCACAAAGATGCACACACACATACACACACACAATGAAGAGACAAGCAAGACACAATGGAAGGTGGGAAATTAGCTCTATTACTCAAGAATGCTCTTACAAGCTCAAACTAGCTCTATGCTCACACTAACCAAAATGAACCAACCTCAAAAATGAGCTCTCTAGCTCTTTTTATAGTTTCTAGACTAGTTTTGACCGGTTTCACATCTAGTGACCGGCCTAGTTAAAAAATAGGTCCTAGATGCTATTTGGAAGGGTAAACGATGTCTAAAAATAACGAAAATTGGTACGCGCATTCTACCTAAGCTCCTCAAGCTCGAGGACTCCTGGGCTTGCACAAAATGGAGCTATGGATTACAAAATGGGGTTTTCTATGATACATATGTTACAATTAGTGATAACAATCACTGTTGAATGTTTGAAGAAATAATAAGAAATATATTTGTTTGGAAAATTGATCCGACTGGCTCCCTGCTCCGTCTTTACATGCTTCCGTGGCGTCTGTGCCTCTGGCTGCTTCCAACAGTCTCCACAAGCCATTTTGACATAGTTTTTGCCTGCTCAATATCAGCTCTCTCATCAACAAATGCATCATGTAAATCTGCATCAGAAATGGAATGATCTGCATCATCATATGAAACCTGCAAAGGCTGAGAAGTTGCCTCATTAGGACCAACACTAGACTGTCCACCTATAAAAAGAGGCATCAAAGTATCATACATGTCTTTGGAGCTAAAAGATGTCTCCTTAGTACATGAAAGCAATGACTGAATAGCATCTTCCACAAAGACAACATCACGGCTAACCAGAATGCGTTTAGTCTGTGGATGATACAGACGATAGCCTTTACTTTCAGAACTGTACCCAACAAAAATACATTTTACTGCCTTATCATCCAATTTTCAGCGATGTTGTTCAGGCACTAGTGCATATGCCAAACAACCAAAAACACGCAGATGAGCAACAGATGGCTTGCGGTCATGCCAAGGCTCATATGGAGTGATAGACTGCAGCACTTTAGTGGGACACCTTTTCAGTACATATGCTGCACACATGACAGCCTCAAGCCAGAAACTATGAGGTAAAGCCTGACTCTTGACCATACACCTCGCCATCTCCATGAGAGACCTGTTCTTTCGTTCAGCAACTCCATTCTGTTGAGGTGTATACGGCACTGTACATTGGTGTTTTATCCCACGTTCAACCAGAAATGCATTAAAATAAGAAGACATATATTCCCCCCCTCGATCAGAACGGAGGGTGCCCATTTTACATCCTGTTGGAACCTTGAAGTTATGAAGGACCTATTAAGCTATGAAGGCTATGGAGTACTTGGAGGATATGAAGGACCCATGAAGCTATGAAGGCTATGGAGTACTTCGAGGCCTACCTTGGAGCTAAGGATACTTGAATGCTCAAGGCCTTGTGTGACAGTCTCCCAAATTTCCCACTTTTCCCTCTTGTATACAAGTTCATTCATAGGAACTCTCTCTTACTTTTTGTGAGAAAACCCATAAAAACTCAATCTTACCCTTCTTTTTTGTAAAAGGCTTCTTTTTGAGTTTTTGCCTTATTTTAGAAATAAGATCTCTCTTTTGGATACGTACAAGAGCTCTCTCTTTAAGAAGATTCCCTTTTTGATTTTCCCAACTACCTACCTTTCTTTAGAACATCTTTAGTTAATGAATCCTTTGGTCACTTGTATTCAACGGATCCCTCTCCTCTCTTATATAAGGAGAAGCTCATTTTGTAAAGGGGGGTCTCTTGGCCATGGCCTTGGGCCCTATGAAGAATAGAGAAGGTTTCATTTGTTATTCTCTTTCTTCCTTGTGTGCAAGGCGATGATCTACGTGTGTGGACTTGCATTTGGAGTTGGCTTGTGTGTGAGCATTGCCCTCCCTTGCTCCTTTTTGATGTTGGCCATGGTGCCATTGTTCGTGGACATGGGTGTGGATGCATTGCTTGCACTTCTTGCAACTTCACTTGGAGAAGCTTCTTGCTTCCATGCGAGGCGGTTAGGGTCCGTTGTTCCCCATTTCTCAACAATTTGGTGCCGTTGCCGGGGACGTCGGCCTTTAGCCGTTGGTTTTTCCAGGTTTGCGTAGGATGCACCTTGACACTTGGAGGATGATGAATACGTGTGGCCTTCGGTTGGCATAGGGTACCTCTCGTCTTTTAATTTTTTGAGTAGTTTTTAGTTCATTTTTTTGTTCATTGCACAAGAACACCTCCCTAACCCCTTATCTCTCTCACTCTCACACACATACACTCTCACACATTCACTTTAGCATCGCCATCCATCTCTGTCATTTTCTTGAAGTGAATGATTTCCTGGATTGAGGGATGGTAGTACCTCTCTGATTCCATCCCTCCCTTCATCTTTTTTTTCAAACAAAATAAACAAAATAAAATAGAGTCTTAGTTTTGTTGACTCGTCACGGCCTTTGTTAACATTCAAAATTGGATGCGCATAGCCTTCAATTTTTTTTATTATTATCTTGGATAAGTACAAGGCACGATACGCATTTTGGAGGGAGAGAAACCTTCTTTGTCTTTGGAGTTAATGCTCTGTGAAAATAGGACGCGTTTGAGTCAGGGAGAAATGACTCTTTCCATCTCTCTCCTCACCGTCATTCAATGTAAATAGATTATGCCAAGATCCATCCATGTGGCTTCCCAATACCACCTACCGCATGAAGAGTTTATGTCCCCACTGCGTTGGTAGTACCCTTTCCCTGTGTTCTCCCTCTCTCTAAATGCTTGGGTCGGCTTTTATATCAAGGAGAGGAACCTGCTTTTTCCTCCTTTTCATACCCTTGGTCATCGGCTGTGTGAGTACTCTGCGAAAGGGAGGTGGGCTGCTGCTATACAGGCCCCAGGGGTGTCGAGCATCTGCTCCCCCTGGTTGCCTCCCGTGCTCATTGGCTTCTCCAGGTCTGCTATGAGGTTGAGCACCTGCACTCATTGGCTTCTCCAGTTTTGCTGTGAGGATGAGCAGGCTCCCCACTGCGTGGGAATGAACCCGGAGCTCTCCCCTCGTTGGTGATGTGCTCCTCTTCTGTTTCCTCCATCTCTGTTAGGAACGTTCCTCAGCCTTTCGTGTTGGGCGTCTCGTGCTATCTCGCGATCTGATGGCTTGCACCATGGCAAGCTCTTCTCAAGGCTGGGAGGTGAGCTTCGAGTTCCTCCCTATGGGGGCTGAGCTCGGTTCCCTATTCTCCTAGCCTTGCACAGCTACCGAGTCAAGCTTCGCTTCCCTTGGTGGATCTGCATCGGCTTCAGGCTCCTTAAGACTTCCCTGTCGCTCCTTTGCACGGCCATGGTGGGGTTGAGCCTTGGGCTCCCCCATAGTTGGGGTCGAACCTGATTCCTCCAACTTTTGTTCTATGATTGGGGTTGAGCTTTGTGTGCTCCCCCTCAATAAGGCATTTCTACTACTAAGGCGAGCCTCGAAAGGTGTATGCCTCTCTGCCACATGCAAAGCTCACATATCAACCTTCCCCGGGGACTTCAAGAATCATATGTCGTCAGCAAGAGGGAAGTCTGAAAAGGACCAACCATCCCATGAAACTCAACCTACACTCTGTACTTAGGTAGCTGATTGATGTACTCTGTAAGTTGAAGGATTATGAGCCTGATCATAGTATCCGGATTTCCAGTTTTGATTTTCATTTATGTGCTAATAAGAAGCTTGAAATTTTTGTTTGTTGTTCGATGTTACCAGGATATGATTATAATGAGCATTCTACATGATTACAGACAAATAGTGATTTTTGTTTCTATGCTTCCTGTGAATTTGCAAGCATCTTATCTACATTGAAATGTGTCGATAGCTGTAGATTGAATGAGTAGGCCGACGTTTCTATTTTATTGTCATATATATGCATACTATGCACAAATATGCACAAATTCATGATGTTTCCATTGGTTCACACTAAGCTGAAGATGCAGGTTTGAAGTTCAAGGAAGGGAGCTTTCTAACGAGCTTTCTAACGAGCTATTAAGCTCAAAAAACGGACTTCGGATGAGAAAGTTATACGCGTTCAGGCCCTGGGGGGTAAAAACTGATAATCCAGTTTTCCCTCAAATATGAGATAAGGGGTCTCCTTTGAGTCTAATGGTCCAAAAATTTCTCAAAAATACCCTCAAATTGGTCAAAAATTGGAGCCCAAAATTTGCGATGGGGGTGCACAATCGCGATGGTCTGGGACCGTCGCGATGGTCCAAGCGAACCGTCGCGATGGCGTGGGATTTGGACAATCGGGATGGCCCAAAAAAGCGAACCGTCGCGATGGCGTGGGATTTGGACAATCGCGATGGCCCGAAAAAGTGAACCGTCGCGATGGCGTGACCAAGCGGACAATCGCGATGGCGCGGTCAACGATCAAAGGTGGATAATCGCGATGGCGTAAGGTTGAACCGTCGCGATGGCCCGATCAAGTCGACAATCGCGATGGCGCGAGTCAACGGTCAAAGGTGGATAATCGCGATGGCGTAAGGTTGAACCGTCGCGATGGCCGGATCAAGTGGACAATCGCGATGGCGCGAGTCAATGGTCAACGGGGAACAATCGCGATGGTCCGAAGTGAACGATAGCGATGGCGTGAGGTCGAACCGTCGCGATGGTCCAAAAAATGAACCGTCGCGATGACGTGATGTCGAACCGTCGCGATGGTCCAAAAAATGAACCGTCGCGATGGTCTATCGTGACACGTGGCACTGTCGTGGCGATGGCATGGGCCAATCGCGATGGTCCGGGGTCAGCTGAACAATCGCGATGGTCCAACTGGACCGTCGCAATGGCTCAAGTGGACCGTCGCGATGGTCCGAAAAAGCGAACCGTCGCGATGGTCCGGCCGAGCCGTCTCGATGGCGTGAGCCTATCGCGATGGTGCGACACAATCGCGATGGTCTGAGCCAATCGCGATGGTCCACCGAACAACGAATTTTTCAAATGCAACTGTGGTTCCGTGAATGCGCAAGGATCGCCTACCTCGTGGTGTGGTCGCCTACCTCAAAATCCGAAAGTTGCAGACCATCGCGATGGTCCGCCCTACTCGGAAATTTCTGACAGAAAGTACATGTTTTACCTTTTGGAAGCTCTCCTGATGCTCTGAAGCTCTGTACCTGCAAGAAAACTCAAGAAAATGCAAGCACACACAAGCGCAAAAACTCTCTCTCGCTCTCTCGCATGCACAAATGAGGGGAAATGAGGTGAATGGGGAGATATGGTGAATTTTCTGATTTTTTTGGAAATGGAGATGATGATGCGATGATGAAGATGGAGTATGGGGAAGGTGAAAAACACTAAAAACTAAGTAAAAACAACAACGAAAACTGAAATTTTTACCTTCCAACGCCACTTCTTGCTATACTCTTACCATCACACATTCGTCCTAGACTCGATCCCTGGCAACGACGCCAAATTTGGTGTTGCTCTAGCACAATGGTAAATACCACGTTAAGAAGCGTCACCTCCTTAATGTCAATCCGTGGGAGAGGTAGGAGTGATATGAAGATCGTGAACGTGAGATGATGTGAGAGTGAAGGTGAGAAGCACAAAGATGCACACACACATACACACACACAATGAAGAGACAAGCAAGACACAATGGAAGGTGGGAAATTAGCTCTATTACTCAAGAATGCTCTTACAAGCTCAAACTAGCTCTATGCTCACACTAACCAAAATGAACCAACCTCAAAAATGAGCTCTCTAGCTCTTTTTATAGTTTCTAGACTAGTTTTGACCGGTTTCACATCTAGTGACCGGCCTAGTTAAAAAATAGGTCCTAGATGCTATTTGGAAGGGTAAACGATGTCTAAAAATAACGAAAATTGGTACGCGCATTCTACCTAAGCTCCTCAAGCTCGAGGACTCCTCGGCTTGCACAAAATGGAGCTATGGATTACAAAATGGGGTTTTCTATGATACATATGTTACAATTAGTGATAACAATCACTGTTGAATGTTTGAAGAAATAATAAGAAATATATTTGTTTGGAAAATTGATCTGACTGGCTCCCTGCTCCGTCTTTACATGCTTCCGTGGCGTCTGTGCCTCTGGCTGCTTCCAACAGTCTCCACAAGCCATTTTGACATAGTTTTTGCCTGCTCAATATCAGCTCTCTCATCAACAAATGCATCATGTAAATCTGCATCAGAAATGGAATGATCTGCATCATCATATGAAACCTGCAAAGGCTGAGAAGTTGCCTCATTAGGACCAACACTAGACTGTCCACCTGTAAAAAGAGGCATCAAAGTATCATACATGTCTTTGGAGCTAAAAGATGTCTCCTTAGTACATGAAAGCAATGGCTGAATAGCATCTTCCACAAAGACAACATCGCGGCTAACCAGAATGCGTTTAGTCTGTGGATGATACAGACGATAGCCTTTACTTTCAGAACTGTACCCAACAAAAATACATTTTACTGCCTTATCATCCAATTTTCAGCGATGTTGTTCAGGCACTAGTGCATATGCCAAACAACCAAAAACACGCAGATGAGCAACAGATGGCTTGCGGTCATGCCAAGGCTCATATGGAGTGATAGACTGCAGCACTTTAGTGGGACACCTGTTCAGTACATATGCTGCACACATGACAGCCTCAAGCCAGAAACTATGAGGTAAAGCCTGACTCTTGACCATACACCTCGCCATCTCCATGAGAGACCTGTTCTTTCGTTCAGCAACTCCATTCTGTTGAGGTGTATACGGCACTGTACATTGGTGTTTTATCCCACGTTCAACCAGAAACGCATTAAAATAAGAAGACATATATTCCCCCCCTCGATCAGAACGGAGGGTGCCCATTTTACATCCTGTTGGAACCTTGAAGTTATGAAGGACCTATTAAGCTATGAAGGCTATGGAGTACTTGGAGGATATGAAGGACCCATGAAGCTATGAAGGCTATGGAGTACTTGGAGGCCTACCTTGGAGCTAAGGATACTTGAATGCTCAAGGCCTTGTGTGACAGTCTCCCAAATTTCCCACTTTTCCCTCTTGTATACAAGTTCATTCATAGGAACTCTCTCTTACTTTTTGTGAGAAAACCCATAAAAACTCAATCTTACCCTTCTTTTTTGTAAAAGGCTTCTTTTTGAGTTTTTGCCTTATTTTAGAAATAAGAGCTCTCTTTTGGATACGTACAAGAGCTCTCTCTTTAAGAAGAATCCCTTTTTGATTTTCCCAACTACCTACCTTTCTTTAGAACATCTTTAGTTAATGAATCCTTTGGTCACTTGTATTCAACGGATCCCTCTCCTCTCTTATATAAGGAGAACCTCATTTTGTAAAGGGGGGTCTCTTGGCCATGGCCTTGGGCCCTATGAAGAATAGAGAAGGTTTCATTTGTTATTCTCTTTCTTCCTTGTGTGCAAGGCGATGATCTATGTGTGTGGACTTGCATTTGGAGTTGGCTTGTGTGTGAGCATTGCCCTCCCTCGCTCCTTTTTGATGTTGGCCATGGTGCCATTGTTCGTGGACATGGGTGTGGATGCATTGCTTGCACTTCTTGCAACTTCACTTGGAGAAGCTTCTTGCTTCCATGCGAGGCGGTTAGGGTCCGTTGTTCCCCATTTCTCAACAATTTGGTGCCGTTGCCGGGGACGTCGGCCTTTAGCCGTTGGTTTTTCCAGGTTTGCGTAGGATGCACCTTGACACTTGGAGGATGATGAATACGTGTGGCCTTCGGTTGGCATAGGGTACCTCTCGTCTTTTAATTTTTTGAGTAGTTTTTAGTTCATTTTTTTGTTCATTGCACAAGAACACCTCCCTAACCCCTTATCTCTCTCACTCTCACACACATACACTCTCACACATTCACTTTAGCATCGCCATCCATCTCTGTCATTTTCTTGAAGTGAATGATTTCCTGGATTGAGGGATGGTAGTACCTCTCTGATTCCATCCCTCCCTTCATCTTTTTTTTCAAACAAAATAAACAAAATAAAATAGAGTCTTAGTTTTGTTGACTCGTCACGGCCTTTGTTAACATTCAAAATTGGATGCGCATAGCCTTCAATTTTTTTTATTATTATCTTGGATAAGTACAAGGCACGATACGCATTTTGGAGGGAGAGAAACCTTCTTTGTCTTTGGAGTTAATGCTCTGTGAAAATAGGACGCGTTTGAGTCAGGGAGAAATGACTCTTTCCATCTCTCTCCTCACCGTCATTCAATGTAAATAGATTATGCCAAGATCCATCCATGTGGCTTCCCAATACCACCTACCGCATGAAGAGTTTATGTCCCCACTGCGTTGGTAGTACCCTTTCCCTGTGTTCTCCCTCTCTCTAAATGCTTGGGTCGGCTTTTATATCAAGGAGAGGAACCTGCTTTTTCCTCCTTTTCATACCCTTGGTCATCGGCTGTGTGAGTACTCTGCGAAAGGGAGGTGGGCTGCTGCTATACAGGCCCCAGGGGTGTCGAGCATCTGCTCCCCCTGGTTGCCTCCCGTGCTCATTGGCTTCTCCAGGTCTGCTATGAGGTTGAGCACCTGCACTCATTGGCTTCTCCAGTTTTGCTGTGAGGATGAGCAGGCTCCCCACTGCGTGGGAATGAACCCGGAGCTCTCCCCTCGTTGGTGATGTGCTCCTCTTCTGTTTCCTCCATCTCTGCTAGGAACGTTCCTCAGCCTTTCGTGTTGGGCGTCTCGTGCTATCTCGCGATCTGATGGCTGGCACCATGGCAAGCTCTTCTCAAGGCTGGGAGGTGAGCTTCGAGTTCCTCCCTATGGGGGCTGAGCTCGGTTCCCTATTCTCCTAGCCTTGCACAGCTACCGAGTCAAGCTTCGCTTCCCTTGGTGGATCTGCATCGGGTTCAGGCTCCTTAAGACTTCCCTGTCGCTCCTTTGCACGGCCATGGTGGGGTTGAGCCTTGGGCTCCCCCATAGTTGGGGTCGAACCTGATTCCTCCAACTTTTGTTCTATGATTGGGGTTGAGCTTTGTGTGCTCCCCCTCAATAAGGCATTTCTACTACTAAGGCGAGCCTCGAAAGGTGTATGCCTCTCTGCCACATGCAAAGCTCACATATCAACCTTCCCCGGGGACTTCAAGAATCATATGTCGTCAGCAAGAGGGAAGTCTGAAAAGGACCAACCATCCCATGAAACTCAACCTACACTCTGTACTTAGGTAGCTGATTGATGTACTCTGTAAGTTGAAGGATTATGAGCCTGATCATAGTATCCAGATTTCCAGTTTTGATTTTCATTTATGTGCTAATAAGAAGCTTGAAATTTTTGTTTGTTGTTCGATGTTACCAGGATATGATTATAATGAGCATTCTACATGATTACAGACAAATAGTGATTTTTGTTTCTATGCTTCCTGTGAATTTGCAAGCATCTTATCTACATTGAAATGTGTCGATAGCTGTAGATTGAATGAGTAGGCCGACGTTTCTATTTTATTGTCATATATATGCATACTATGCACAAATATGCACAAATTCATGATGTTTCCATTGGTTCACACTAAGCTGAAGATGCAGGTTTGAAGTTCAAGGAAGGGAGCTTTCTAACGAGCTATTAAGCTCAAAAAACGGACTTCGGATGAGAAAGTTATACGCGTTCATGCCCTGGGGGGTAAAAACTGATAATCCAGTTTTCCCTCAAATATGAGATAAGGGGTCTCCTATGAGTCTAATGGTCCAAAAATTTCTCAAAAATACCCTCAAATTGGTCAAAAATTGGAGCCCAAAATTTGCGATGGGGGTGCACAATCGCGATGGTCTGGGACCGTCGCGATGGTCCAAGCGAACCGTCGCGATGGCGTGGGATTTGGACAATCGCGATGGCCCAAAAAAGCGAACCGTCGCGATGGCGTGGGATTTGGACAATCGCGATGGCCCGAAAAAGTGAACCGTCGCGATGGCGTGACCAAGCGGACAATCGCGATGGCGCGGTCAACGGTCAAAGGTGGATAATCGCGATGGCGTAAGGTTGAACCGTCGCGATGGCCCGATCAAGTCGACAATCGCGATGGCGCGAGTCAACGGTCAAAGGTGGATAATCGCGATGGCGTAAGGTTGAACCGTCGCGATGGCCCGATCAAGTGGACAATCGCGATGGCGCGAGTCAATGGTCAACGGGGAACAATCGCGATGGTCCGAAGTGAACGATCGCGATGGCGTGAGGTCGAACCGTCGCGATGGTCCAAAAAATGAACCGTCGCGATGGCGTGATGTCGAACCGTCGCGATGGTCCAAAAAATGAACCGTCGCGATGGTCTATCGTGACACGTGGCACTGTCGTGGCGATGGCATGGGCCAATCGCGATGGTCCGGGGTCAGCTGAACAATCGCGATGGTCCAACTGGACCGTCGCGATGGCTCAAGTGGACCGTCGCGATGGTCCGAAAAAGCGAACCGTCGCGATGGTCCGGCCGAGCCGTCGCGATGGCGTGAGCCTATCGCGATGGTGCGACACAATCGCGATGGTCTGAGCCAATCGCGATGGTCCACCAAACAACGAATTTTTCAAATGCAACTGTGGTTCCGTGAATGCGCAAGGATCGCCTACCTCGTGGTGTGGTCGCCTACCTCAAAATCCGAAAGTTGCAGACCATCGCGATGGTCCGCCCTACTCGGAAATTTCTGACAGAAAGTACATGTTTTACCTTTTGGAAGCTCTCCTGATGCTCTGAAGCTCTGTACCTGCAAGAAAACTCAAGAAAATGCAAGCACACACAAGCGCAAAAACTCTCTCTCGCTCTCTCGCATGCACAAATGAGGGGAAATGAGGTGAATGGGGAGATATGGTGAATTTTCTGATTTTTTTGGAAATGGAGATGATGATGCGATGATGAAGATGGAGTATGGGGAAGGTGAAAAACACTAAAAACTAAGTAAAAACAACAACGAAAACTGAAATTTTTACCTTCCAACGCCACTTCTTGCTATACTCTTACCATCACACATTCGTCCTAGACTTGATCCCCGGCAACGACGCCAAATTTGGTGTTGCTCTAGCACAATGGTAAATACCACGTTAAGAAGCGTCACCTCCTTAATGTCAATCCGTGGGAGAGGTAGGAGTGATATGAAGATCGTGAACGTGAGATGATGTGAGAGTGAAGGTGAGAAGCACAAAGATGCACACACACATACACACACACAATGAAGAGACAAGCAAGACACAATGGAAGGTGGGAAATTAGCTCTATTACTCAAGAATGCTCTTACAAGCTCAAACTAGCTCTATGCTCACACTAACCAAAATGAACCAACCTCAAAAATGAGCTCTCTAGCTCTTTTTATAGTTTCTAGACTAGTTTTGACCGGTTTCACATCTAGTGACCGGCCTAGTTAAAAAATAGGTCCTAGATGCTATTTGGAAGGGTAAACGATGTCTAAAAATAACAAAAATTGGTACGCGCATTCTACCTAAGCTCCTCAAGCTCGAGGACTCCTGGGCTTGCATAAAATGGAGCTATGGATTACTAAATGGGGTTTTCTATGATACATATGTTACAATTAGTGATAACAATCACTGTTGAATGTTTGAAGAAATAATAAGAAATATATTTGTTTGGAAAATTGATCCGACTGGCTCCCTGCTCCGACTTTACATGCTTCCGTGGCGTCTGTGCCTCTGGCTGCTTCCAACAGTCTCCACAAGCCATTTTGACATAGTTTTTGCCTGCTCAATATCAGCTCTCTCATCAACAAATGCATCATGTAAATCTGCATCAGAAATGGAATGATCTGCATCATCATATGAAACCTGCAAAGGCTGAGAAGTTGCCTCATTAGGACCAACACTAGACTGTCCACCTGTAAAAAGAGGCATCAAAGTATCATACATGTCTTTGGAGCTAAAAGATGTCTCCTTAGTACATGAAAGCAATGGCTGAATAGCATCTTCCACAAAGACAACATCACGGCTAACCAGAATGCGTTTAGTCTGTGGATGATACAGACGATAGCCTTTACTTTCAGAACTGTACCCAACAAAAATACATTTTACTGCCTTATCATCCAATTTTCAGCGATGTTGTTCAGGCACTAGTGCATATGCCAAACAACCAAAAACACGCAGATGAGCAACAGATGGCTTGCGGTCATGCCAAGGCTCATATGGAGTGATAGACTGCAGCACTTTAGTGGGACACCTGTTCAGTACATATGCTGCACACATGACAGCCTCAAGCCAGAAACTATGAGGTAAAGCCTGACTCTTGACCATACACCTCGCCATCTCCATGAGAGACCTGTTCTTTCGTTCAGCAACTCCATTCTGTTGAGGTGTATACGGCACTGTACATTGGTGTTTTATCCCACGTTCAACCAGAAACGCATTAAAATAAGAAGACATATATTCCCCCCCTCGATCAGAACGGAGGGTGCCCATTTTACATCCTGTTGGAACCTTGAAGTTATGAAGGACCTATTAAGCTATGAAGGCTATGGAGTACTTGGAGGATATGAAGGACCCATGAAGCTATGAAGGCTATGGAGTACTTGGAGGCCTACCTTGGAGCTAAGGATACTTGAATGCTCAAGGCCTTGTGTGACAGTCTCCCAAATTTCCCACTTTTCCCTCTTGTATACAAGTTCATTCATAGGAACTCTCTCTTACTTTTTGTGAGAAAACCCATAAAAACTCAATCTTACCCTTCTTTTTTGTAAAAGGCTTCTTTTTGAGTTTTTGCCTTATTTTAGAAATAAGAGCTCTCTTTTGGATACGTACAAGAGCTCTCTCTTTAAGAAGATTCCCTTTTTGATTTTCCCAACTACCTACCTTTCTTTAGAACATCTTTAGTTAATGAATCCTTTGGTCACTTGTATTCAACGGATCCCTCTCCTCTCTTATATAAGGAGAAGCTCATTTTGTAAAGGGGGGTCTCTTGGCCATGGCCTTGGGCCCTATGAAGAATAGAGAAGGTTTCATTTGTTATTCTCTTTCTTCCTTGTGTGCAAGGCGATGATCTATGTGTGTGGACTTGCATTTGGAGTTGGCTTGTGTGTGAGCATTGCCCTCCCTCGCTCCTTTTTGATGTTGGCCATGGTGCCATTGTTCGTGGACATGGGTGTGGATGCATTGCTTGCACTTCTTGCAACTTCACTTGGAGAAGCTTCTTGCTTCCATGCGAGGCGGTTAGGGTCCGTTGTTCCCCATTTCTCAACAATTTGGTGCCGTTGCCGGGGACGTCGGCCTTTAGCCGTTGGTTTTTCCAGGTTTGCGTAGGATGCACCTTGACACTTGGAGGATGATGAATACGTGTGGCCTTCGGTTGGCATAGGGTACCTCTCGTCTTTTAATTTTTTGAGTAGTTTTTAGTTCATTTTTTTGTTCATTGCACAAGAACACCTCCCTAACCCCTTATCTCTCTCACTCTCACACACATACACTCTCACACATTCACTTTAGCATCGCCATCCATCTCTGTCATTTTCTTGAAGTGAATGATTTCCTGGATTGAGGGATGGTAGTACCTCTCTGATTCCATCCCTCCCTTCATCTTTTTTTTCAAACAAAATAAACAAAATAAAATAGAGTCTTAGTTTTGTTGACTCGTCACGGCCTTTGTTAACATTCAAAATTGGATGCGCATAGCCTTCAATTTTTTTTATTATTATCTTGGATAAGTACAAGGCACGATACGCATTTTGGAGGGAGAGAAACCTTCTTTGTCTTTGGAGTTAATGCTCTGTGAAAATAGGACGCGTTTGAGTCAGGGAGAAATGACTCTTTCCATCTCTCTCCTCACCGTCATTCAATGTAAATAGATTATGCCAAGATCCATCCATGTGGCTTCCCAATACCACCTACCGCATGAAGAGTTTATGTCCCCACTGCGTTGGTAGTACCCTTTCCCTGTGTTCTCCCTCTCTCTAAATGCTTGGGTCGGCTTTTATATCAAGGAGAGGAACCTGCTTTTTCCTCCTTTTCATACCCTTGGTCATCGGCTGTGTGAGTACTCTGCGAAAGGGAGGTGGGCTGCTGCTATACAGGCCCCAGGGGTGTCGAGCATCTGCTCCCCCTGGTTGCCTCCCGTGCTCATTGGCTTCTCCAGGTCTGCTATGAGGTTGAGCACCTGCACTCATTGGCTTCTCCAGTTTTGCTGTGAGGATGAGCAGGCTCCCCACTGCGTGGGAATGAACCCGGAGCTCTCCCCTCGTTGGTGATGTGCTCCTCTTCTGTTTCCTCCATCTCTGCTAGGAACATTCCTCAGCCTTTCGTGTTGGGCGTCTCGTGCTATCTCGCGATCTGATGGCTGGCACCATGGCAAGCTCTTCTCAAGGCTGGGAGGTGAGCTTCGAGTTCCTCCCTATGGGGGCTGAGCTCGGTTCCCTATTCTCCTAGCCTTGCACAGCTACCGAGTCAAGCTTCGCTTCCCTTGGTGGATCTGCATCGGGTTCAGGCTCCTTAAGACTTCCCTGTCGCTCCTTTGCACGGCCATGGTGGGGTTGAGCCTTGGGCTCCCCCATAGTTGGGGTCGAACCTGATTCCTCCAACTTTTGTTCTATGATTGGGGTTGAGCTTTGTGTGCTCCCCCTCAATAAGGCATTTCTACTACTAAGGCGAGCCTCGAAAGGTTTATGCCTCTCTGCCACATGCAAAGCTCACATATCAACCTTCCCCGGGGACTTCAAGAATCATATGTCGTCAGCAAGAGGGAAGTCTGAAAAGGACCAACCATCCCATGAAACTCAACCTACACTCTGTACTTAGGTAGCTGATTGATGTACTCTGTAAGTTGAAGGATTATGAGCCTGATCATAGTATCCAGATTTCCAGTTTTGATTTTCATTTATGTGCTAATAAGAAGCTTGAAATTTTTGTTTGTTGTTCGATGTTACCAGGATATGATTATAATGAGCATTCTACATGATTACAGACAAATAGTGATTTTTGTTTCTATGCTTCCTGTGAATTTGCAAGCATCTTATCTACATTGAAATGTGTCGATAGCTGTAGATTGAATGAGTAGGCCGACGTTTCTATTTTATTGTCATATATATGCATACTATGCACAAATATGCACAAATTCATGATGTTTCCATTGGTTCACACTAAGCTGAAGATGCAGGTTTGAAGTTCAAGGAAGGGAGCTTTCTAACGAGCTATTAAGCTCAAAAAACGGACTTCGGATGAGAAAGTTATACGCGTTCATGCCCTGGGGGGTAAAAATTGATAATCCAGTTTTCCCTCAAATATGAGATAAGGGGTCTCCTATGAGTCTAATGGTCCAAAAATTTCTCAAAAATACCCTCAAATTGGTCAAAAATTGGAGCCCAAAATTTGCGATGGGGGTGCACAATCGCGATGGTCTGGGACCGTCGCGATGGTCCAAGCGAACCGTCGCGATGGCGTGGGATTTGGACAATCGGGATGGCCCAAAAAAGCGAACCGTCGCGATGGCGTGGGATTTGGACAATCGCGATGGCCCGAAAAAGTGAACCGTCGCGATGGCGTGACCAAGCGGACAATCGTGATGGCGCGGTCAACGGTCAAAGGTGGATAATCGCGATGGCGTAAGGTTGAACCGTCGCGATGGCCCGATCAAGTCGACAATCGCGATGGCGCGAGTCAACGGTCAAAGGTGGATAATCGCGATGGCGTAAGGTTGAACCGTCGCGATGGCCCGATCAAGTGGACAATCGCGATGGCGCGAGTCAATGGTCAACGGGGAACAATCGCGATGGTCCGAAGTGAACGATCGCGATGGAGTGAGGTCGAACCGTCGCGATGGTCCAAAAAATGAACCGTCGCGATGGCGTGATGTCGAACCGTCGCGATGGTCCAAAAAATGAACCGTCGCGATGGTCTATCGTCACACGTGGCACTGTCGTGGCGATGGCATGGGCCAATCGCGATGGTCCGGGGTCAGCTGAACAATCGCGATGGTCCAACTGGACCGTCGCGATGGCTCAAGTGGACCGTCGCGATGGTCCGAAAAAGCGAACCGTCGCGATGGTCCGGCCGAGCCGTCGCGATGGCGTGAGCCTATCGCGATGGTGCGACACAATCGTGATGGTCTGAGCCAATCGCGATGGTCCACCAAACAACGAATTTTTCAAATGCAACTGTGGTTCCGTGAATGCGCAAGGATCGCCTACCTCGTGGTGTGGTCGCCTACCTCAAAATCCGAAAGTTGCAGACCATCGCGATGGTCCGCCCTACTCGGAAATTTCTGACAGAAAGTACATGTTTTACCTTTTGGAAGCTCTCCTGATGCTCTGAAGCTCTGTACCTGCAAGAAAACTCAAGAAAATGCAAGCACACACAAGCGCAAAAACTCTCTCTCGCTCTCTCGCATGCACAAATGAGGGGAAATGAGGTGAATGGGGAGATATGGTGAATTTTCTGATTTTTTTGGAAATGGAGATGATGATGCGATGATGAAGATGGAGTATGGGGAAGGTGAAAAACACTAAAAACTAAGTAAAAACAACAACGAAAACTGAAATTTTTACCTTCCAACGCCACTTCTTGCTATACTCTTACCATCACACATTCGTCCTAGACTTGATCCCCGGCAACGACGCCAAATTTGGTGTTGCTCTAGCACAATGGTAAATACCACGTTAAGAAGCGTCACCTCCTTAATGTCAATCCGTGGGAGAGGTAGGAGTGATATGAAGATCGTGAACGTGAGATGATGTGAGAGTGAAGGTGAGAAGCACAAAGATGCACACACACATACACACACACAATGAAGAGACAAGCAAGACACAATGGAAGGTGGGAAATTAGCTCTATTACTCAAGAATGCTCTTACAAGCTCAAACTAGCTCTATGCTCACACTAACCAAAATGAACCAACCTCAAAAATGAGCTCTCTAGCTCTTTTTATAGTTTCTAGACTAGTTTTGACCGGTTTCACATCTAGTGACCGGCCTAGTTAAAAAATAGGTCCTAGATGCTATTTGGAAGGGTAAACGATGTCTAAAAATAAGGAAAATTGGTATGCGCATTCTACCTAAGCTCCTCAAGCTCGAGGACTCCTGGGCTTGCACAAAATGGAGCTATGGATTACAAAATGGGGTTTTCTATGATACATTTTACTGCCTTATCATCCAATTTTCAGCGATGTTGTTCAGGCACTAGTGCATATGCCAAACAACCAAAAACACGCAGATGAGCAACAGATGGCTTGCGGTCATGCCAAGGCTCATATGGAGTGATAGACTGCAGCACTTTAGTGGGACACCTGTTCAGTACATATGCTGCACACATGACAGCCTCAAGCCAGAAACTATGAGGTAAAGCCTGACTCTTGACCATACACCTCGCCATCTCCATGAGAGACCTGTTCTTTCGTTCAGCAACTCCATTCTGTTGAGGTGTATACGGCACTGTACATTGGTGTTTTATCCCACGTTCAACCAGAAACGCATTAAAATAAGAAGACATATATTCCCCCCCTCGATCAGAACGGAGGGTGCCCATTTTACATCCTGTTGGAACCTTGAAGTTATGAAGGACCTATTAAGCTATGAAGGCTATGGAGTACTTGGAGGATATGAAGGACCCATGAAGCTATGAAGGCTATGGAGTACTTGGAGGCCTACCTTGGAGCTAAGGATACTTGAATGCTCAAGGCCTTGTGTGACAGTCTCCCAAATTTCCCACTTTTCCCTCTTGTATACAAGTTCATTCATAGAAACTCTCTCTTACTTTTTGTGAGAAAACCCATAAAAACTCAATCTTACCCTTCTTTTTTGTAAAAGGCTTCTTTTTGAGTTTTTGCCTTATTTTAGAAATAAGAGCTCTCTTTTGGATACGTACAAGAGCTCTCTCTTTAAGAAGATTCCCTTTTTGATTTTCCCAACTACCTACCTTTCTTTAGAACATCTTTAGTTAATGAATCCTTTGGTCACTTGTATTCAACGGATCCCTCTCCTCTCTTATATAAGGAGAAGCTCATTTTGTAAAGGGGGGTCTCTTGGCCATGGCCTTGGGCCCTATGAAGAATAGAGAAGGTTTCATTTGTTATTCTCTTTCTTCCTTGTGTGCAAGGCGATGATCTATGTGTGTGGACTTGCATTTGGAGTTGGCTTGTGTGTGAGCATTGCCCTCCCTCGCTCCTTTTTGATGTTGGCCATGGTGCCATTGTTCGTGGACATGGGTGTGGATGCATTGCTTGCACTTCTTGCAACTTCACTTGGAGAAGCTTCTTGCTTCCATGCGAGGCGGTTAGGGTCCGTTGTTCCCCATTTCTCAACAATTTGGTGCCGTTGCCGGGGACGTCGGCCTTTAGCCGTTGGTTTTTCCAGGTTTGCGTAGGATGCACCTTGACACTTGGAGGATGATGAATACGTGTGGCCTTCGGTTGGCATAGGGTACCTCTCGTCTTTTAATTTTTTGAGTAGTTTTTAGTTCATTTTTTTGTTCATTGCACAAGAACACCTCCCTAACCCCTTATCTCTCTCACTCTCACACACATACACTCTCACACATTCACTTTAGCATCGCCATCCATCTCTGTCATTTTCTTGAAGTGAATGATTTCCTGGATTGAGGGATGGTAGTACCTCTCTGATTCCATCCCTCCCTTCATCTTTTTTTTCAAACAAAATAAACAAAATAAAATAGAGTCTTAGTTTTGTTGACTCGTCACGGCCTTTGTTAACATTCAAAATTGGATGCGCATAGCCTTCAATTTTTTTTATTATTATCTTGGATAAGTACAAGGCACGATACGCATTTTGGAGGGAGAGAAACCTTCTTTGTCTTTGGAGTTAATGCTCTGTGAAAATAGGACGCGTTTGAGTCAGGGAGAAATGACTCTTTCCATCTCTCTCCTCACCGTCATTCAATGTAAATAGATTATGCCAAGATCCATCCATGTGGCTTCCCAATACCACCTACCGCATGAAGAGTTTATGTCCCCACTGCGTTGGTAGTACCCTTTCCCTGTGTTCTCCCTCTCTCTAAATGCTTGGGTCGGCTTTTATATCAAGGAGAGGAACCTGCTTTTTCCTCCTTTTCATACCCTTGGTCATCGGCTGTGTGAGTACTCTGCGAAAGGGAGGTGGGCTGCTGCTATACAGGCCCCAGGGGTGTCGAGCATCTGCTCCCCCTGGTTGCCTCCCGTGCTCATTGGCTTCTCCAGGTCTGCTATGAGGTTGAGCACCTGCACTCATTGGCTTCTCCAGTTTTGCTGTGAGGATGAGCAGGCTCCCCACTGCGTGGGAATGAACCCGGAGCTCTCCCCTCGTTGGTGATGTGCTCCTCTTCTGTTTCCTCCATCTCTGCTAGGAACGTTCCTCAGCCTTTCGTGTTGGGCGTCTCGTGCTATCTCGCGATCTGATGGCTGGCACCATGGCAAGCTCTTCTCAAGGCTGGGAGGTGAGCTTCGAGTTCCTCCCTATGGGGGCTGAGCTCGGTTCCCTATTCTCCTAGCCTTGCACAGCTACCGAGTCAAGCTTCGCTTCCCTTGGTGGATCTGCATCGGGTTCAGGCTCCTTAAGACTTCCCTGTCGCTCCTTTGCACGGCCATGGTGGGGTTGAGCCTTGGGCTCCCCCATAGTTGGGGTCGAACCTGATTCCTCCAACTTTTGTTCTATGATTGGGGTTGAGCTTTGTGTGCTCCCCCTCAATAAGGCATTTCTACTACTAAGGCGAGCCTCGAAAGGTTTATGCCTCTCTGCCACATGCAAAGCTCACATATCAACCTTCCCCGGGGACTTCAAGAATCATATGTCGTCAGCAAGAGGGAAGTCTGAAAAGGACCAACCATCCCATGAAACTCAACCTACACTCTGTACTTAGGTAGCTGATTGATGTACTCTGTAAGTTGAAGGATTATGAGCCTGATCATAGTATCCAGATTTCCAGTTTTGATTTTCATTTATGTGCTAATAAGAAGCTTGAAATTTTTGTTTGTTGTTCGATGTTACCAGGATATGATTATAATGAGCATTCTACATGATTACAGACAAATAGTGATTTTTGTTTCTATGCTTCCTGTGAATTTGCAAGCATCTTATCTACATTGAAATGTGTCGATAGCTGTAGATTGAATGAGTAGGCCGACGTTTCTATTTTATTGTCATATATATGCATACTATGCACAAATATGCACAAATTCATGATGTTTCCATTGGTTCACACTAAGCTGAAGATGCAGGTTTGAAGTTCAAGGAAGGGAGCTTTCTAACGAGCTATTAAGCTCAAAAAACGGACTTCGGATGAGAAAGTTATACGCGTTCATGCCCTGGGGGGTAAAAACTGATAATCCAGTTTTCCCTCAAATATGAGATAAGGGGTCTCCTATGAGTCTAATGGTCCAAAAATTTCTCAAAAATACCCTCAAATTGGTCAAAAATTGGAGCCCAAAATTTGCGATGGGGGTGCACAATCGCGATGGTCTGGGACCGTCGCGATGGTCCAAGCGAACCGTCGCGATGGCGTGGGATTTGGACAATCGCGATGGCCCAAAAAAGCGAACCGTCGCGATGGCGTGGGATTTGGACAACCGCGATGGCCCGAAAAAGTGAACCGTCGCGATGGCGTGACCAAGCGGACAATCGTGATGGCGCGGTCAACGGTCAAAGGTGGATAATCGCGATGGCGTAAGGTTGAACCGTCGCGATGGCCCGATCAAGTCGACAATCGCGATGGCGCGAGTCAACGGTCAAAGGTGGATAATCGCGATGGCGTAAGGTTGAACCGTCGCGATGGCCCGATCAAGTGGACAATCGCGATGGCGCGAGTCAATGGTCAACGGGGAACAATCGCGATGGTCCGAAGTGAACGATCGCGATGGCGTGAGGTCGAACCGTCGCGATGGTCCAAAAAATGAACCGTCGCGATGGCGTGATGTCGAACCGTCGCGATGGTCCAAAAAATGAACCGTCGCGATGGTCTATCGTGACACGTGGCACTGTCGTGGCGATGGCATGGGCCAATCGCGATGGTCCGGGGTCAGCTGAACAATCGCGATGGTCCAACTGGACCGTCGCGATGGCTCAAGTGGACCGTCGCGATGGTCCGAAAAAGCGAACCGTCGCGATGGTCCGGCCGAGCCGTCGCGATGGCGTGAGCCTATCGCGATGGTGCGACACAATCGCGATGGTCTGAGCCAATCGCGATGGTCCACCAAACAACGAATTTTTCAAATGCAACTGTGGTTCCGTGAATGCGCAAGGATCGCCTACCTCGTGGTGTGGTCGCCTACCTCAAAATCCGAAAGTTGCAGACCATCGCGATGGTCCGCCCTACTCGGAAATTTCTGACAGAAAGTACATGTTTTACCTTTTGGAAGCTCTCCTGATGCTCTGAAGCTCTGTACCTGCAAGAAAACTCAAGAAAATGCAAGCACACACAAGCGCAAAAACTCTCTCTCGCTCTCTCGCATGCACAAATGAGGGGAAATGAGGTGAATGGGGAGATATGGTGAATTTTCTGATTTTTTTGGAAATGGAGATGATGATGCGATGATGAAGATGGAGTATGGGGAAGGTGAAAAACACTAAAAACTAAGTAAAAACAACAACGAAAACTGAAATTTTTACCTTCCAACGCCACTTCTTGCTATACTCTTACCATCACACATTCGTCCTAGACTCGATCCCTGGCAACGACGCCAAATTTGGTGTTGCTCTAGCACAATGGTAAATACCACGTTAAGAAGCGTCACCTCCTTAATGTCAATCCGTGGGAGAGGTAGGAGTGATATGAAGATCGTGAACGTGAGATGATGTGAGAGTGAAGGTGAGAAGCACAAAGATGCACACACACATACACACACACAATGAAGAGACAAGCAAGACACAATGGAAGGTGGGAAATTAGCTCTATTACTCAAGAATGCTCTTACAAGCTCAAACTAGCTCTATGCTCACACTAACCAAAATGAACCAACCTCAAAAATGAGCTCTCTAGCTCTTTTTATAGTTTCTAGACTAGTTTTGACCGGTTTCACATCTAGTGACCGGCCTAGTTAAAAAATAGGTCCTAGATGCTATTTGGAAGGGTAAACGATGTCTAAAAATAACGAAAATTGGTACGCGCATTCTACCTAAGCTCCTCAAGCTCGAGGACTCCTCGGCTTGCACAAAATGGAGCTATGGATTACAAAATGGGGTTTTCTATGATACATATGTTACAATTAGTGATAACAATCACTGTTGAATGTTTGAAGAAATAATAAGAAATATATTTGTTTGGAAAATTGATCTGACTGGCTCCCTGCTCCGTCTTTACATGCTTCCGTGGCGTCTGTGCCTCTGGCTGCTTCCAACAGTCTCCACAAGCCATTTTGACATAGTTTTTGCCTGCTCAATATCAGCTCTCTCATCAACAAATGCATCATGTAAATCTGCATCAGAAATGGAATGATCTGCATCATCATATGAAACCTGCAAAGGCTGAGAAGTTGCCTCATTAGGACCAACACTAGACTGTCCACCTGTAAAAAGAGGCATCAAAGTATCATACATGTCTTTGGAGCTAAAAGATGTCTCCTTAGTACATGAAAGCAATGGCTGAATAGCATCTTCCACAAAGACAACATCGCGGCTAACCAGAATGCGTTTAGTCTGTGGATGATACAGACGATAGCCTTTACTTTCAGAACTGTACCCAACAAAAATACATTTTACTGCCTTATCATCCAATTTTCAGCGATGTTGTTCAGGCACTAGTGCATATGCCAAACAACCAAAAACACGCAGATGAGCAACAGATGGCTTGCGGTCATGCCAAGGCTCATATGGAGTGATAGACTGCAGCACTTTAGTGGGACACCTGTTCAGTACATATGCTGCACACATGACAGCCTCAAGCCAGAAACTATGAGGTAAAGCCTGACTCTTGACCATACACCTCGCCATCTCCATGAGAGACCTGTTCTTTCGTTCAGCAACTCCATTCTGTTGAGGTGTATACGGCACTGTACATTGGTGTTTTATCCCACGTTCAACCAGAAACGCATTAAAATAAGAAGACATATATTCCCCCCCTCGATCAGAACGGAGGGTGCCCATTTTACATCCTGTTGGAACCTTGAAGTTATGAAGGACCTATTAAGCTATGAAGGCTATGGAGTACTTGGAGGATATGAAGGACCCATGAAGCTATGAAGGCTATGGAGTACTTGGAGGCCTACCTTGGAGCTAAGGATACTTGAATGCTCAAGGCCTTGTGTGACAGTCTCCCAAATTTCCCACTTTTCCCTCTTGTATACAAGTTCATTCATAGGAACTCTCTCTTACTTTTTGTGAGAAAACCCATAAAAACTCAATCTTACCCTTCTTTTTTGTAAAAGGCTTCTTTTTGAGTTTTTGCCTTATTTTAGAAATAAGAGCTCTCTTTTGGATACGTACAAGAGCTCTCTCTTTAAGAAGATTCCCTTTTTGATTTTCCCAACTACCTACCTTTCTTTAGAACATCTTTAGTTAATGAATCCTTTGGTCACTTGTATTCAACGGATCCCTCTCCTCTCTTATATAAGGAGAAGCTCATTTTGTAAAGGGGGGTCTCTTGGCCATGGCCTTGGGCCCTATGAAGAATAGAGAAGGTTTCATTTGTTATTCTCTTTCTTCCTTGTGTGCAAGGCGATGATCTATGTGTGTGGACTTGCATTTGGAGTTGGCTTGTGTGTGAGCATTGCCCTCCCTCGCTCCTTTTTGATGTTGGCCATGGTGCCATTGTTCGTGGACATGGGTGTGGATGCATTGCTTGCACTTCTTGCAACTTCACTTGGAGAAGCTTCTTGCTTCCATGCGAGGCGGTTAGGGTCCGTTGTTCCCCATTTCTCAACAATTTGGTGCCGTTGCCGGGGACGTCGGCCTTTAGCCGTTGGTTTTTCCAGGTTTGCGTAGGATGCACCTTGACACTTGGAGGATGATGAATACGTGTGGCCTTCGGTTGGCATAGGGTACCTCTCGTCTTTTAATTTTTTGAGTAGTTTTTAGTTCATTTTTTTGTTCATTGCACAAGAACACCTCCCTAACCCCTTATCTCTCTCACTCTCACACACATACACTCTCACACATTCACTTTAGCATCGCCATCCATCTCTGTCATTTTCTTGAAGTGAATGATTTCCTGGATTGAGGGATGGTAGTACCTCTCTGATTCCATCCCTCCCTTCATCTTTTTTTTCAAACAAAATAAACAAAATAAAATAGAGTCTTAGTTTTGTTGACTCGTCACGGCCTTTGTTAACATTCAAAATTGGATGCGCATAGCCTTCAATTTTTTTTATTATTATCTTGGATAAGTACAAGGCACGATACGCATTTTGGAGGGAGAGAAACCTTCTTTGTCTTTGGAGTTAATGCTCTGTGAAAATAGGACGCGTTTGAGTCAGGGAGAAATGACTCTTTCCATCTCTCTCCTCACCGTCATTCAATGTAAATAGATTATGCCAAGATCCATCCATGTGGCTTCCCAATACCACCTACCGCATGAAGAGTTTATGTCCCCACTGCGTTGGTAGTACCCTTTCCCTGTGTTCTCCCTCTCTCTAAATGCTTGGGTCGGCTTTTATATCAAGGAGAGGAACCTTCTTTTTCCTCCTTTTCATACCCTTGGTCATCGGCTGTGTAAGTACTCTGCGAAAGGGAGGTGGACTGCTGCTATACAGGCCCCAAGGGTGTCGAGCATCTGCTCCCCCTGGTTGCCTCCCGTGCTCATTGGCTTCTCCAGGTCTGCTATGAGGTTGAGCACCTGCACTCATTGGCTTCTCCAGTTTTGCTGTGAGGATGAGCAGGCTCCCCACTGCGTGGGAATGAACCCGGAGCTCTCCCCTCGTTGGTGATGTGCTCCTCTTCTGTTTCCTCCATCTCTGCTAGGAACGTTCCTCAGCCTTTCGTGTTGGGCGTCTCGTGCTATCTCGCGATCTGATGGCTTGCACCATGGCAAGCTCTTCTCAAGGCTCGGAGGTGAGCTTCGAGTTCCTCCCTATGGGGGCTGAGCTCGGTTCCCTATTCTCCTAGCCTTGCACAGCTACCGAGTCAAGCTTCACTTCCCTTGGTGGATCTGCATCGGGTTCAGGCTCCTTAAGACTTCCCTGTCGCTCCTTTGCACGGCCATGGTGGGGTTGAGCCTTGGGCTCCCCCATAGTTGGGGTCGAACCTGATTCCTCCAACTTTTGTTCTATGATTGGGGTTGAGCTTTGTGTGCTCCCCCTCAATAAGGCATTTCTACTACTAAGGCGAGCCTCGAAAGGTGTATGCCTCTCTGCCACATGCAAAGCTCACATATCAACCTTCCCCGGGGACTTCAAGAATCATATGTCGTCAGCAAGAGGGAAGTCTGAAAAGGACCAACCATCCCATGAAACTCAACCTACACTCTGTACTTAGGTAGCTGATTGATGTACTCTGTAAGTTGAAGGATTATGAGCCTGATCATAGTATCCAGATTTCCAGTTTTGATTTTCATTTATGTGCTAATAAGAAGCTTGAAATTTTTGTTTGTTGTTCGATGTTACCAGGATATGATTATAATGAGCATTCTACATGATTACAGACAAATAGTGATTTTTGTTTCTATGCTTCCTGTGAATTTGCAAGCATCTTATCTACATTGAAATGTGTCGATAGCTGTAGATTGAATGAGTAGGCCGACGTTTCTATTTTATTGTCATATATATGCATACTATGCACAAATATGCACAAATTCATGATGTTTCCATTGGTTCACACTAAGCTGAAGATGCAGGTTTGAAGTTCAAGGAAGGGAGCATTTCTTTCCTAGCCCATAGTCTACCCTCTCTCGCCATTGGCCAACAGAAGAGTGTCTCATGCATGCAATTCCTCTTTAACACATACTTGGGGGTTGCCATTTCTCCACGTGTTCCCATCTCTCTCTCACACTTCAACATGTTGCAGCATCACGGGAAGGTTCTGTTCAATGCTCGCACTCGAATATTGAAGTTGAGAGGAGATTATCAATTACAATGAGCTCATAGTTATATGAGGATTGTTTGTTTGTCTCTGTGCTGATGCCTATCCCCAAGAGGCGATTCACCTTGATGGATTACTTACAAAAGTTGGAAATGTCCTTGATTATACTCATCTCTAGAAAGTTAAGTTAATGGTTGATACTTTTGGAGTTTTAAATTCCGTTGATGACAGATTTACTCATGAGGTTACAACTCTTGGTCAAACATTCAATCGATGTCGTGACTACCCTATGAGGAGGTTTGTATTCAAAGCCCGCACTAAGGGTTGCGTGAAGAAGCCGAAGTCTATAGGTGATCTCAAGCAGGCACCTCCCTTAAAGGCAAAGTATCAATGAACAAAGTTTCTTTGCACACACAAGATTCTCCATACACTTGGTAGGGTTCTGTCTTCTCTCATGTTCCTTCCAAATGCAACATGAGGTGCTAATGCACTATCGTATAATGTAAAGTGGATCAAATGTTATTTCTTCTAGTGTTTTCATATTTATAGGGTGTGATGATGGCATAACTTATGTTTGAGGAACCTTGTGGCGACGTTCTTGTTTGGCAATGACACTTCCTGAGATATCACGCGTTTTCTGATGTCAGTATCTTATGCACAACATGATCGTGAACTTATCACCCCACTAATTGCAACTTACTCCATGAAGTATACATTCTCATTCATGAGAAGGTCTTGAGATCATGCAGATTGTTCTATTTGTCCTTGTAGCATTAAGGTTTGGGTGTGTGACTCCCTAATTAAGGGATTGTGTCCACACCTTCACCACCATTGGGAGGTCATGGCAGTGATTTGTTGTGTTTTGGAAGTTATGTTTTGCACGTTTTTTTGGTATTGCTTCTGGAAAGACTTGTTTCTCTATATGGCAGGTGCACAAGATATTGGAATTTTGATACTGCTTATGTGGGCTGAGTTTTTTGTGACTGCCCCTCGTGGGGATTGTGTCCAAAAACTCCACCTAAAAGCTTGACAAGAACTCAATTTTTTTGTGATTTACACTTGTATGTGAGGTTTTAGTGTGTGCATGGTCATATGTTTTCACTTCCAAATGTTGCAATGGCATTATGTTGACTAACTTGGTTGTGCACATCACTTTTATATTCATGTGTACACATGACACATACTAAAGCATGAGGATACTTGCTAATCTGAACAAGTATGATGCACAAAAAAAACTCCACATACTATGTATTGCAATTAGTCACATGCACGCAACATAATAATCTTGGCAATTCATTTTGAGTTAAAGAGGTTTGCATGATAAGATCAAGTGAAAAAAATGGTTGGTTTCTTGTCCAGTTGAAGATTATATGGTTTTGAATCTTGCTCCTTGAAGATGGCCTTCTTCAAGTGTCCCACTTGAAAGATATGTTGGTGAATCTTTGACGACTGCCCATGTATTTGCGACTGTGTCCCAAAAGCTCTCTCAACTTGGAGCTAACCAAATACAAGTCAGCAATATGGACACTCTTCATGGACATAATGATTTCTTTTGGGCTAAAAAATCTAGAATGAGATGTATGTTCACTTTAGTGTTATGAAATTAAAGTTAGTTCTTGACTATGCCTTTGAGTTTTTTACAGGGATGTTGGAGCTTCTACATCTAGGAAAACCTGATTCTTGGATTTTTGTGACTACCCCTAGTGGGATGGTGTCCAAAACCATCAGCGTTGCATGGTCAAAGCTTTGGAGCTCTCATGAAGTCACAACCCTGTGGGAATATGCTGAAAATATGAGCTGATCCTTTCTATTTCAGGATGGTCTTGCTCTCTTGGGCTGCAAGGAATTTTGACTTGGTTTTTTGTGACTGCCCTTCATGGGTATTTTTTTTCCAATGCCAATTCACTTTGAGTAAAAATTGGATGGTTATTTTCATTGGGACTCCTTGGAATGTTTGATCTTTGATTGCTTCTATGTTTGTTGTATGTCATGAATTCTGTACATTTCATATAAATGATCATTAAGGCATGCCTTTTGGATTGTTAGTTGGCTCATGATGCATCCTTGAGGGTTTCATCTCTTTATTGGGCTTGATTGACCTGCATAGCACTCTTGCATGTACAGACTTTTACTTGAGTTCAATCCATGGGAGAGACTATATTTATTGACATACGTGGATTTGAGAGTCATGTTGGATTCTTTGTTGTTGGCATCACCGTGCATATCTTCATGCAGTCAAAGGTTTAGAGTTTTCTCATGTATGTGAGAAATATTCTTTTTGCTTCATCTTTTTGGGGACATGTTTTCATTTTAGTTAACATTGGGCCTCTCCTGGTTTTTGATTTTATGACTGCCCGTCGGGGCTTTTGGGATTGTGTCTAAACCAAGAATCAAGGCGCTCTTCAAGATATGTTTGTGCTTTACATTTTGGGGAAGTCATTGACTCTAAAGAAATTGGGAGAAAACATGTGCGTTTATGTCCTTTTGGTAATGTGAGTACCATCTTGGTTGTAAGAACCGCTTTTTTAGAGCTCTTATGTTTTTCTTGCATCTTGACATTAGTTCACATACGTATTTGAGGAGATGTGCATCTATGCTTATTTGTTACTTCTCATTTCCTTTCACAGTTCATCGTGATTTTATGACTAATTTTTGAGATGAGGAAGTCCATGTGAAAGAGGAAATCTTCTATTTCAGATTGGAGATTGTCTTGGTCTTGTTCTTTCTCTGTTTTGCAGGATTTTTGTGAAGAGTCAACACTTATTTGGTTTCAATGACCCCAACTTGTGGGATCATAGGGACCCACTAAAGTTCTTCTCCAAAACAGAGTTGCTTTGCTACTATTACGAGATGGTTCAGCTCTTCTTCTTGTATCTTTGTCGAGGACGACAAAGATTAGGTGGGGGAGGGTGTTGGAACCTTGAAGTTATGAAGGACCTATGAAGCTATGAAGGCTATGGAGTACTTGGAGGGTATGAAGGACCCATGAAGCTATGTAGGCTATGGAGTACTTGGAGGCCTACCTTGGAGCTAAAGATACTTGAATGCTCAAGGCCTTGTGTGACAGTCTCCCAAATTTCCCACTTTTCCCTCTTGTATACAAGTTCATTCATAGGAACTCTCTCTTAATTTTTGTGAGAAACCCCATAAAAAATCAACCTTACCCTTCTTTTTTGTAAAAGGCTTCTTTTTGAGTTTTTTCCTTATTTTAGAAATAAGAGCTCTCTTTTGGATACGTACAAGAGCTCTCTCTTTAAGAAGATTCCTTTTTTTATTTTCCCAACTACCTACCTTTCTTTAGAACATCTTTAGTTAATGAATCCTTTGGTCACTTGTATTCAATGGATCCCTCTCCTCTCTTATATAAGGAGAAGCTCATTTTGTAAAGGGGGGTCTCTTGGCCATGGCCTTGGGCCCTATGAAGAATAGAGAAGGTTTCATTTGTTATTCTCCTTCTTCATTGTGTGCAAGGCAATGATCTATGTGTGTGGACTTGCATTTGGAGTTGGCTTGTGTGTGAGCATTGCCCTCCCTCGCTCCTTTTTGACATTGGCCATGGTGCCATTGTTCGTGGACATGGGTGTGGATGCATGCTTGCACTTCTTGCAACTTCACTTGGAGAAGCTTCTCGCTTCCATGCGAGGCGGTTAGGGTTCGTTGTTCCCCATTTCTCAACACATGCTGACACATTTTCAGCCAAAACCAAAAACTGTTTGAAGCACATGAACACTTCGGACTTTGCTTTGAGTGGATATACCCATGCATTCCTGGAAAAATCATCAATGAAAGTCACGAAGTAAAGGTAATTTCCAAAAGAGGGTGTTTGCATAGGACCACAGACATCACTATGTACAAGCTGCAATTTCTGCGTAGCCCGAACTGAACCATCTTTTGGAAAGGAGGAACGCTGCATTTTGCCCAAAATACAGCCTTCACATACATGTTTTCCAGGTGTCTCAAGCTTGGGCAAAGAAGACACCATATCAGATTTCTGTAGGCGTAGCAAACTAGCAAAATTCAGATGGCCAAAGCGTGCATGCCAAAGCTTTGCATCTGAGATAGCCTGAGAATCATGAATTTCACATGCCGAATCATTCACAGATTTTTCATAGTCTATGAGCTTATACAGCCCACGACATAAAATGCCAGAAGCAATAATAACATCGCCATTTGACAAATCATGAACTGTACATCTGTCATCAACAAATTTCACAACCAAGCCAATCTTGGCTAATGCAGAAACTGATAACGGATTCTTCTTGATCCCTGGCACAAATAAAGCATTTGACAAGGTGAAAGAACTACCATCAGCAGTAGTCAGAATGATCTTACCAACTCCCATAACAGGATAAGAGGAGTTGTTGGCGCATGTGACAGTATTCCCTGTAGGGGCAGGCTCGAGTGAAGAGAAGAAACTGCGCTGCGAGGTAATATGTTTGGTCGCCCCACTGTCAAAGTACCAAACATCTGAGTCCACTGCAGACATGCATTGCTCATGAGAAGATGGGTCAAAACTACAAACAGTAGTAAACGCCCATTCTTCTTCCTGCACAAGATTAGCAGACTTTGTTTTTGGTGTAGAGGCTTCTGCAACAACCATTCCAGCCTCCTTTTTCTTTGCCTCTTTTGCAGCCAGTTTTGGACAGTTCTTTATGATATGATCATTCCCTTTACAGTACTTGCAAAACAATTTCTGCTTTTCTGATTTCTTCTCATCTTTATCCTGGTTCTTCGAATGTGCAGCATTTACAGATTTCTGCTTACTAGTAGAAGAGCTCCATTTTCCTTTGCCCTTCTGACTAGCCAGGAAAGCTTGATCTGCAACACGCATAATGGACCTGTTCTACCTCGATTGATCTTCCTGCAACAGAATAGAGACTAACTCCTCAAATGATAAGGCATTCGGATTTCCTTTCATCATCAATCGAAGAGTAGAAGCAAAACTCTGATATGAATCAGGAAGACTATTCAAAACGGTTTGCACAAGTGAGCTATCTGGTATAACCTCATCAGCAGAAATCAATTGTTCCTTCAAGTCATTGATCTTCGTTAGGAAACTGTCCATAGAATCACCTTCATTCATGTGCTCACTCTCCAACTGTTTTCAGAGGTAAGCAACACGAGCCTCATTCCTAGCTTGGTACAATGTGGTAAGTGTATCCCAAGCATCCCTAGTTATTTTGCAAGAGCGAATATGAGGAATAATGGCACGTTTGACAGACAAAGCTATCAATGCATATGCCTGGGCATCTCTGCCATCCCAACGAATTTGCTCTGCAGTAGGTGCAACAGAAACAACAGCAAAAACAAGAATCTGTGGAATATCATCTTCGACACCATCTTCATCAGCTCCAGCACGTGTATTTGCAGTACCTGTCGTTACAGGTGTAACAGGACGTCTTTCAACACCCTGCACAATGTTCCACAATCCTTTTGCAACCAAAACATGTCGCATCATATAAGCCCATAATGGGTAGTTGGTACCATCCAACTTATCCTCAAAAGCCAACATACGGAATACATCACTGCTTTCAGCCATGGCCGGTGATTAAAATACCTTGATGCAGAAAGTTGAACAGAACTGCCTAGACGAGTTCTGCTAGACCTGTAGCAGACTTCGAGACGCTTAAACTGGCGAACAGAAACTGGTATATACCTTTGGCACAAAAAGATGAAATAGCCTGCATAAGCGCTGCGATAGTGCGTTCGGAGGCCGAAACGAGCTCAGATCGCGATTTCGGCACCACAGAGCGAAGTAGTTTTGATCTCAAAAACACGTTGAGTATGCTCACCAAATTTCGTGCGAATCTGAGACTGCAAACGGAGGAGTGTCGACGGTGCCCTAGATGAAGCGACGACCTGCTCTGATACCAATTGTTGGAGTTAGATGTCTGCGGAAGCACGCGAACAACACAAGGAAGAAGAAGAAGCTTGGAGCAACTGAATGTATTACTAGAGAATGTACAAAGATAAGTAGCCCATTAGGGCAATAGGCGTATATACAAGCTGGGGGAAAAAAACCTCCTAAAGAGGGAAAAAAGTGCCCCGACGGTCCTAGTGTGTTCACACACATCACTACCTAAATATATCAACAGGCTCTTCAAAATTCTCTTCAGATTCTGAGAGTGACATTGAAAACTTCTTGTTGAAAAGTTTGAACTTATCAGTGCCTAGTACACCAATTGGGACAGTACAAGCATCTGAAAAAAATAAAACACCAGAAGACTTGAGTGAGAAGCCACAAGGAAAACAAGTCCATGAAGAAGTAGTAAAGCAGGTTAGTCCTGGAGAAGAGAGAAGGTTACTCAAAGGCAAAGCAGTGATGATGGAAGAAGAGATTGAAGTAAGGAATTCAGTTGTGGATTAGTGGATTCAGGATTGAAGACAATATGGACAAAACCTTCATAGCAAACCTATTTCAAATTGAATGAAGGGAAGTTAGAAGTAGAAAAAGAAGTTCAGTTATGCAGCTCAGTACAGAAGCAAAAAGACATAGACGAAATCAAGGAAACTGAGGGGGTAATAGAGAAAATGAATTCCAAAGAAGTGGAAGAGGGAAATACAGAAAAAGAGATAAACCAAAGCATAGAAGATATACTTTATGACTTGAATCATAATGAGGAGTTCACAACTACAGAAGATCAGGGACAAGAAGAAGATTTGGATCTCATGGATATAGATGAGCAAGAGGAAGGACAAAAGGAGCAGATAATAAATGATCAAATAAAGCTCTCTGTGGAGATTGATTCAACCCTAATTCAGGAAAAGGAAGTACAGGAAAAGGAAGGACATATCCTTGAAGAAGAACAACAAGGAATGGAGAAAAAGAAGGTAGAAGAAATAGAGACAATTAAAGACACATTAGGACATGAGAAAAAGGAGGATCAGATATTAGAATATGAGGAAGACGTTGCAGACAAAGAAGAAATGGAAGCAGATATGGCTATGAAGAACAAAAGAAT
>CM035431.1:61463707-61521207 GCA_020310875.1 Ceratopteris richardii | reverse complement strand
CATATATAGATACATATACAGATACATATACAGATACGTATACATATACGTATACATATATGTATACATATACGTATACATATACGTATACATATACGTATACATATACATATACATATACATATACATATACATATACATATACATATACATATACATATACATATACATATACATATACATATACATATACATATACATATACATATACATATACATATACATATACATATACATATACATATACATATACATATATATATACATATACATATACGTATACATATACATATACATATACGTATACATATACGTATACATATACATATACATATACATATACATATACATATGCATATCCATCTACATATCCATATACATATGCATATACATATGCATATACATATACATATACATATGCATATCCATATACATATGCATATACATATGCATATGCATATTGTAGCTCAGTGATGAGTAGCACCTCCTTTAATGTCAATCCGGGAAGACGTGAGGATGGTATGATGACCTCGAGCAGGTTAAGGAACAAGTGCTGAATGAGAAGCACACTAACATGCACACATATACACACACACGCGCACACACGGTAAGACAAAGAGTTAGAAGCAATGGAGTTCTTAGATTAATTTCAAAAAGCTCTTACAAGTTCAAATCAATTACAAGCTAGCCCCAAAAATGAGCTCTCTAGCTCTATTTATAGTTTTTGACTAGGTTTTGGCCGTGTCCGGACCTAGTGTCCGGCCTAGTTAAAAATTAGGTTCTCTACCCTATTTGGAGGTTCAAACGAAGTCTAAAAAATGTGAAAACTGACGGTAGGTACTTCTAAAGCTCCTCAAGCTCAAGGACTCCTTGGCTTGCACAAAATGGAGCTACAAAAATATGAAATGGTATTTACAATGGTTTTTAGTGATGAGAATCACTATTTTTGTAGGGGTTTCTATTAACATTTTGACATACATTTCCTGGAGCTCCCTACTTGCTCCTTCTCCTTGTGTGTCCACCTCTTTTATATGCGTTAGTGTCCTGAAAAAATATTGGCCTACTTGCCAGATCATCGTTGACTGCTCTGTCTGCTTGTACTTTCTCTTCTCTCTGACTCCCTTCGTAAGCTTCCTTGCCTTGTGAGTCCTTCAGTTCCAACACCCCCCCCTCTCACGTCTGTCGTCCCTAGCAGACCCTTGTTGGGTGGGTCGTTGGATGTAGTACTCAACAACGTCTTGTGCTAAGTGATGTTTTGCAATCCGCAACCCTTTGGCCAAGTCCGTGAGTAGAGCATCCGAATCTACCGGCCCGGGAACCTCTGGATGTGCTATACGTAACTTTTCTGAATGGAGAGCTTGTTCCACTGCAAACAACTGCAATAAATGTGATGGTCTGGGAATGAATATCTCTGAATGATATTCCCAGAATCCCGTGACAAACATTTCTTCAAACGTTTGTTTGAAGCAGGCTGGTAGATACTTGATACGTGCGTGCCATGCATATACAACATTAATAGATGGTGTTGCGCTCATGTCGTAGACAAGGTCCTGATTACCTTCATTGAATCCAAGACCTGACAGATGAGGTTCCTTGACATTTTTGAAAGTCCTGAAGGTGACCAACATGAGTTTTTTTAAGGCACATTTGGGCCATGACATCTGGTACATTTTTAAACCGGACCCCCCAATGCCGAATCGTCGAAATTATATATCCTATGGTAGGTTGGCCTTTAGGTGGTGCTAAATAGACATAATTGAGCCATTTCTCACATCCTTTGGTTGTCAGCACAGTTTTTGTGTATTCCGGCCATGACCTTCTTCGAAATACGGGGCAGTAGCATGGGTTGTATTTGATGTACAAAGGCATGTTATTCCACGTTCTTACCATCTCTGGGTAGGTTTCCAGTAGATGAATCCTCCACGTCGGTTGCTGTATATTGCCCTGCTTGGCACTTGCGGGGATGTCGTCCGATGCAAACTGTGTAGCCGAGGTTGGTTCTTTTGAGGTGTGGTGCTTGATTTTGGCATTGTAGTCCGCCATTAAGACACAGAAAGGAACATACAAATCGTCGGATGTGCCGATCCACCTATGATGGGAGAGGTTTTGAAAGTACTCCGATTTTATAACTACCTCTTCCAATCGTGACATTGACGCTATCTGAACTGCCACTCTATCATCATGGGTTGTGGCCACTTTCTCTAACCTCTGCATCCATTCAGGAGCCTCTATCTCGATGGTGTCCATGCCCTCTTCTATTTGCTTGCCCCCTGGTGTAGGCATGGGAACGTATGGGTCTTCGAGGGTTTCCTCTACTTCAATGGGTACTAAGTCTTCAGGTTCCGGTTCTACAAGTGGAGAGGGTTGACGCTCGTATTGCATGACTTTACTTCGTAATTCTTCTAGTTCTGCTCTAAGTTTTTTGACTTCTTCAGACGTGTCAACTGCGGTTGTGACTTTGCTTGGTGACTCCTACTGGGTTGCCAGTTGCTTAAGTAGGTCATCTCTTTCTCGTTCCAATGCTGCATGGGCCTCCAGGAGGTCGGCATGGGTTTCTAACACGAGTTGCATATTCTCTGAGGTAATGGCCTTGAATTTCTCTGGCTCGATTTCCTGCGGGGAACCCTCCATGGCTGCTTCCAAGTTTTCTTCATTCAGTTTCTGCAGCCGTTTATTCTCTTCGAGTGCTGTAGACATGTGTTTTCGTAGGAGGGCTAGGTTGCGTCGAAGCTTGAGGTTCTCCGTTATCTGGGAGTGTAGCAATTCATCCATATGTTGCCTTTCTTCTGCATCTGACTGGGGTGGATTGGCTACTAATTGTTCATGTTGTTCCTGTAAAGTGGCGTACTGTTGTTGTAGTAGCCGCTTTTCCCTTTCGAGATCAATGAATCGTACTTGAAGTTCTTCATGGCTTCGAAAGAGTCGTGTATGTTGGTTGTCAAGATGCTGGTAGTTTTGTTGTAGTTGCGACATACACTGATACATATTATTAAATACATTATTAATAGGGGTGGATGCGGGAAGGGCGTTGAATGCAGAAGGGAAGGGAAAGGGGAAGGGGAATGGAAGTGTGGATGCGGTGCTGGAAAATGGTGAAGTGGGAGGTGGAGGAATGGGAGATGGTGGGTGTATGGGGGGAGGGAGAGGTGCGGAGGTGGGTGAGATGTCCATAAGACCAACGGTGGAGGCAGTAGTGGGAGTGATTGTGAATATTGGAATTGTGGGTGCGGTGATAGTGGTGAATGTGTACAGTGGTGTGTGCAATTGTGAATACGAACTGCCCGGAAGTGTAATTGGGGGAATGAGATTTTCTGTGGCTACAGTTAGAATTACTATTTCAGTGGTCGTATAGACAAAAGAGGTGGAGATAGAGTGTGTGGGTTGTGTGGGTTGTGTGGGTTGACTGACAGTCTGTGCTTCGGTATGGGTAGTGGACTTGGAGGTGGTGACAGTAGTGGTTACACTGGTAGTGGGAGGTGAATGTGGTGGAATTGGAGGCAGGGGTGGCAAAGGGGGTGACGGAGGTGCACTTGATACATGGGTTTCCTCAGTATCATGGACAGTGTGTGCAGTGCCCGTGGTTGTGGATGTGCCTTGTGGTTCTGATACTAATACATTCATTTGCTTTCCTGATCGAGGGGGGCGTCTGCCGTATCGTCGCTCCGTTCTTTGTGATTGTGCCAGGGCGGTATGAACCGTCTCAGGTACTCCTAAAGCATCAGATATCATGTCAAGAGTGGCGCGGTATTGCTCGTCTATGCCTTCCTCCTCAAGAATTTGATTCATGAGGGCCTTGCCTGCTGCTAAGGACAGTCTATGCTGCTCTTGAACTCTGTTCATGGTATCATAGAGCTTTTTCAATGCCTTCGTATAAGCTGGAGCACTTTCAAGTACCTGCAGAGCTTCTTGATCATATTCCTGTTGTTCTTCCTCGGATTGTCCATCATGTTCCTCCTCTTGTTCTTCTTCTTCTTCACCCTCCACATCGACGACATCTGGTTGTCTGGGATGGGGTTGGTCTGTAGCAGTTTGTTGTCCACTAGCTTGCTCTGCCTCGATTTCTGCATTAATAGCCTCGATGATTCTGGCTACCTCCTCATCAGTTAGGTCTTCTAAAGTGAATCCGTGAGGGAACTCTAGGTCGGTTGGTACAGGTGGAAACACTAGATTTGGTCCATCAGTGCTGTGTCTTGGTAATCTGATAGTGAAGGGTTGTACCCACCTTGGAAGTCGTGGAGTTGTCTCTGGTGTCAATGTCGCGCCGCGGGGTTGTGCACAGGGCATTTGAACTGCGCCTCTCATTTTCTTAGATGGCGGTCCTGCGGTTGATAGTCTACGTTGGAATTCTTGTACCCTGGTCCAATTTAGTGCCCTCTGCACTGGCACATCATAAGCCAAACATCTATACACAATCCTGGTGAGGGCACAGCAACCATACAGTACAGACTTTTGTTTTTTATACCACCTTTGATGAGCCAAGTGGATTTGGTCGATAATCCAGTGGGGCATATTGATTGTCAAATCAAAGGCGTCGGCCAAGTATAGACTAAACCAGATCTTTTTAGGTGGCATTGTGAACCTCTCTTGAGCGGGAAATGCAAAATGTTGCATGACCATTCACAAGTGAATGGCAATTGTAGGTGTCATTGCCACCATGTCCTTTAATTTCGTTAGATTGCTGTTCTTCATATTGTCGGGGACCATAGTCTCTTTCTCCGTAGGAATGTGCATACCTTTCATGTCTAGAGCTTCCCTTACCAAATTGATAGTCAACCTGAAAGGCTTCATTCATTGCCCCTTGTGAGAGATGGGAGGACAAAGGAGCTCTATCCCTTTTTGTCTTTGCTCGGAGTGAGGGTGCTAATCAAATAAGAGCACTGTAGCTCGGTGATGAGTAGCACCTCCTTTAATGTCAATCCGGGAAGACGTGAGGATGGTATGAAGACCTCGAGCAAGTGGAGGCACAAGTGCATGAGTGAGAAGCACACAAACATGCACACACATACACACACACACACGCGCACACACGGCAAGACAAAGAGTGAGAAGCAATGGAGTTCTTAGATTACTTTCAAAAAGCTCTTACAAGTTCGATTCAATTACAATCTAACCTCAAAAATGAGCTTTCTAGCTCCTTTTATAGTTTTTGACTAGCTTTGGCCCTGTTCAGACCTAGTGTCCGGCCTAGTTAAAAATTAGGTTCCAGGGCTTATTAGAGGGCTCAAATGAGATCTAAAAAATATGAAAATTGGCAGGTAGATACTTCTAAAGCTCCTCAAGCTCAAGGATTCCTTGGCTTGCACAATATGGAGCTACAAAAATGCGAAATGATATTTACAATGGTTTTTAGTGATGAAAATCACTATTTGTGTAGGGATTTCCTCTATTGATTTGTCATACATACCTTTGAGCTCCCTACTTGCTCTGTCTTCTTGTGTGCTCCACTCCTTGATGACTGAAAAATTTAGATGGCCTACTTGCCAGATCTTCTTTGACTGCCATGTCTGCTTGTGTTGTCCCTTCGCTCTGACTCTCTTCGTCTTGTGACTCCTTCAGTTCCCTGACTGCTGCCAACACCCCCCCCACTCTCGCGTCTGTCGCCCCTGACAGACCCTTGTCTAGATGTTCGTTGAATGTAGTATTGGACGACGTCGGAGGCGAGGTGATGTTCTTCTAATGTGAGCCCCCGTGCTAGATCTGCTAATAATGCGTCCCAATTCACTGGTCCTAGTACGTCCGGGTGTGGCACCCGCAGTTGTTCTAAATGTATGGTTCTCTCCACAGCAAATAAGTGGAGGAGATGTGAAGGCCTGGGTACAAACATTTCTGAGTGATATTCCCAGAATCCCGTTATGAACATCTCCTCGAAAGTCTGTTTAAAACAAGCTGGGACGTACTTTATTCTGGCGTGCCAAGCATATATTACTTCTATTGATGGGGTGGTGCTCATGTCGTAAACTAGGTCTTGGTTGCCTGTAACGAAGCCTGCTCCTGAGAAGTGGGGATCCTTAATGTTTTTAAATGTCCTGAATGTGATCAGCATTAATTCAAATATTTTCATACACATTTGTGCCATCACATCGGGTGTATTGCGTAGTCGAGTGCTCCAGTGCCTGATAGTAGAAATCATGTAATTTATAGTGGGAGGTCCTCGTGGAGGTGCTAGATAAACATAATTTAGCCACTTGGCACAGCCTTTGATGTTCTTGACAGCAATGGTGAATTCGGGCCATGTGCGTCTTCGTAGGACTGGGGTATAACAAGGATTGTACTTAATAAAGAGGGGCATGTTATTCCAGGTTCGTACCATTTCAGGATAAGTCTCCAAGAGACGGATCCTCCAAGTGGGTTGATGAATAGATCCTCTTTTCGCACTCTCTGGTATATCGTCGGGGCCAAACTGGGTGGCAAAGGTGGGGGCTTTCCCACATTGTCGTTGGATCTCTGCGTTGTAATGAGCCAATAATATGCAATATGGCACATACTGATCATCATTGGTCCCTATCCACCTGTGATGGGACATACGTCTGAAATACTCGGACTTGATGATAGTGTCTTCTAATTTGGCTAATGATTGGATCTGTATTGTGACTCGTTCATCGTGGGTGTTCACTATCTTCTCTAATGACTGAAGCCATTCATGTGCTTCCACTTCTAAAGTATCCATTCCCTCTGAGGTTTGTTGCCCGCCTGGCATTGGCATAGGAACGTATGGTTCCTCGTACGAATCATCTACCTCAATGGGAACCAAGTCTTCTGGCTCAGGTTCTATAACTAGAGAGGGTTGCCTTTCATACTCTAGTAACTTTTTCTGGAGCTCAACCACCTGTTCTGTCAATGCCTTCACTTCCTCTGAAGTTGAGGCCGGTTCTATTACCTTGGTTGGAGCCTCCTGTTCCTTGAGCTGGCCACGTAGCTCATCATGTTCCCTTTCCAACTCATCATGAGCATCTAATAGATCTGCATAGCTTTCCAAGATGGTCTTCATTGTCTCTGAGGGTACGGCTTTAAACTGCTCTGGATCAATGTCGTGGGGAGAGCCTTCCATTGCTGCTTCTAGATTTGCTTCATTTTGCTGCTGCAGTCTCTTGTTCTCTTCAAGGGCGGTTGCCATGTGTTTTCTGAGGAGTGCCAAGTTACGCCGGACTCTGAGATTATCAGCTTGGTATACGTCCAGCAAGGCCTCAAGTTGTCTGGTGCCCGGCTGTTGTGATGGTTGGGGAGTTTCTAGGAGTGTTTGGTGGGCATGTTCGAGCGTGGTGTAACGTTGGTTGAGTTCTGCATTTTCTTCCTCGATCGCTATGAGGCGGCTCTGAAGTTTCTGGTTGGTAGTGATCACTTGATGATAACGATCGTCGAGAGCTCGATACTCGTTCTGAAGTTGATAGACACATTGATTTAAAGCTAGAAATATACTATTTACATTGAATGATGCAGGGAGAGATGAAGATGCAGGGGGAATGGGGACGGGAAAGGGAGTTGTGAATGATGTGGAGTCAAGTGGAGATGTGGGTGGAGGGGGTATGGGGGACGGAGGTTGCATGGGGGAAGGGAGTGGTGCTGTGGCAGGAGATGTTTCCATAGTGTCAAATGTTTGAGTGACCGTGTAGATGGGGACCGTGGGTGGGGTGGATGTGACGTTAGTGAAGAGAGTGGTGAAGGTGGGCATAGTGACTCCGCCGAATTGGATTCCCGGAGAGAGTGGAATTCACATGACGATTGTGGTGATATTAGACGTGGTGGCGATAGTGTCACGTGGTGGAGTGAGTTGTGTAGTGAGGGGTAGGGAGGGTGGTGACAGTGGTGCTTCCTAATGTTCGTCTGTTTGCGTTGTATTTCCTGGTGCTGACACGTTGATATGAATTTGTTTCCCGGATCTCATGGGACGGGCGGGAACTCCTTTCTCAAATCGGTGAATGTAGGCCATTGCCTCATGAATGGCCTCATCCAATCCTACTGCATCTGCATGTAGGTTGATGGACTCGATGAACATATCATCCACACCTTCCTCTGCCAGCAATTGGTTCATGAGTTTCTTGCCTGCTTCAAGTGACATTTTATGCTGTTCTTGAACTAGCTGCATGGTTTGATATAATCTTTTTATTTGTGCCACATACGCGGGGGCACTTGCTAACTCTGAAAGTTCATCATACTCTTGTTCTTCGTAGGCTTCTTCCTCTTGTTCGGTCTCTTGTTCATCTACGTCGACTTCTACCGCTTGCGGTCGGGTGGGGGCTGACGTTGTTGTATGGGCTTGTGGTTCCTGAGCTCGCTCTGTTTCCGTTTCGAGATTAGAGTCGTAGATCAGTCTAGCCACTTCTTCATCAGTGAGATCATTGAGAGTAAAGCCATGTGGAAATTCCAAGTCTGATGGGACAGGTGGAAACACCAGATTGGGTCCCTCTGTACTTGGTCTTGGTAGCCGAATGGTGAATGGTCTAATGCGTCGTGTCTGGGGAGGGGTAATTTCTGGTGTAGTGGTGGCTCCCCTTGGTTGAGCGCAGGGTAATTGGACTCCCCCTCTCATCTTCTTTGTTGGAGGACCTGCCGCTGATAGCCTTCTCTAGAACTCCTGGGCCCGGGACCATACGAGTGCCCGCTGAATAGGCACGTCATAGGCTAGACATCGATAGATTATCTTGGTCAGAGCACAACACCCGTGGAGCACATTTTTCTGCTTCTTATTCCACCGTTGATGGGCTAGGTGGATCTGATCTATGATCCAATGTGGTACGTTGATAGGGAGGTTTTCTGTCTCTGCCAAATACAAGCTAAACCATATCTTATTTGGGGGCATGGTGAATCTTTCCTGGGCGGGGAAAGCAAAATGTTGTATGACGGTCCGTAGGTGAAGAGCGATGGTCGGTGTCATTGCTACCATATCCTTCAGCTTATTGAGATCTTTATGTTTCATTCTGCCTGGAACCATTGTTTCCTTTTCAGTAGGAATGTGCATACCATACATGCCCAATGCTTCTCGTACCAGATTGAGGGTCAGTTTGAATCTTTTAAGTTCGTGGCCCGGCAATAGTGAGGGTAACACAAAAGTGTTGTCGCCTCCCTTGGCCCTGCTAGGAGTGATGGTACTGATAAGATAAGAACAACGTAAGAAATCTGGCTTTGGTAAGTGGGCCCTGAAATAACTGTCCAGGCCAGCTTTGGTCCATACTGAACGCATTACTTCGGCATTCTGATAGCTCTCAAATTCGTGCGTGAAAAAATGGTAGCGTCCCCATTTACCATTAAACTCCAATTCAGCTTCCCAAAAATAGGTTCCATCACCCAATGGTCCTGCAACATCACTGAACCAATGAGCGTGTTTGCCCACTTGAGAGGTGTGTCCCTGAGGAGGATCCTGAATTGGGAGCACATGCACAGCTTGAAGTTCTTGCGGTCTTTCGGTGAGATGTGGTTCGAGGAGGAGTGTTTCTATATCCACAATCTGTGCGCTGGATCCGGTGTGAGAACTGGAACCTCCAGCTTCTGCCATGGCACTGCTTGCTTGTTGGTTCTGTGAGAATATAGAACCATGTGTTAACATTGTAATGGACAGAATAAACCCGTCGTTGTCTCTTTACAACATTAACATGAGGTAGATGATGAGTCAGTGGTCAGTGAGTGCACGATGACAGTGTGTGTAGTTAGTGCCTGGATAGTCCTAGGAGCTAGATGGAAAGATGCACTGTCTGACTAATGCAGTTAGTAAGTGGAGATGAATTCACAGATTGGGGTCGGGGGGTTTATTACAAGTCTTAGGTTTCCAAACACCATGGATGGCTTTTGGTCTTGGTTTTGTGGAGATTCGGGAGGGTTGCATGAGTAATTCTGCTGGGAGTTGTTGTGTCATTGGGACCCATTTACGAGTGAGTATGTGCGTGCTTCTAGGTGGCAGTGTGTTTGAGTGTATCTGACAAGAGTGGGTGGCGGCTGCTTGAGCGAGTGAACCCTATCGTGTATGATGTGAATTGTGTGGGGTTAGTTGAGCCCGCAAGCAAGCCTTAGGCACCCAAATTTGTCTTGATTGTGGGTCAGCCTTCATCGACTTCTTGGCTACCCAAATGGATTTCACTTTCTCAACAGAGGTTTTAGGAGTCCTCTTATTAGCATCAAGTCGTTGATTACTAATAGGAAGTTGAGACCGTTGTTGCGACTTAGTTACGGTCGGCAGCTCGTCTTTCCGCACCCACATTTGTTTCATCGGCTGAGTTGTTCTGCTTCGCGCGCTCTTTTGGTCTCTCGCCTGGAGAGTCTTCAGTGATTGATCTGCCCTTAGTTGCTGCCTCCTTCTGGCCTTTGGAAAAGAAGGGAGTTCCATTGTGGTTCTGACTCCTTCTTTGAGATCTTCGTTCTTCTGTATCACATAGCCTTGGAAAAGAACAACATGGTCAACTTCATGTGTACCCCTGGAGGGACCAGGAGTCTGTGCCTTTCCTAGTTCCTTGAGTGCTCCATTATTTAACTCAATTGTAATTCTAGTTTGATTCACCCATACCTGAAGAAGTCCACTTCTTAGGTTTAAGTTGACTGCTTGGTCATAGATCCAGTCTTGACCCAAGACAAGGGGTTCAGTGAGGTCCTCATCTTGACATACTAGTACTTTAACTGTCATTGCCTCATCATGAATATAGAGGGGAAGTTCCACCTCGCCCATGCAAGGGGTTTCCACGCCTCCCAATCCTATGAGATATGCTTCCACAGGATTGACAGTTAATTGCAACTCTTGACAGTAAGACAATTTAACAGCACTAGTGGCTGCACCTGAGTCAATCAAGGCTCTTACAGTCCTTGCACTCTTTCCTTGTCCTATATCTAAGGTTATGAAAGGACGTCGATCAGTTACACTATGTGAGCTAATTCCTGAAACTTCACACATAGCCACGTCATATCCTTGATCTGCATATGCATCTTGCCTAGGGTGCTCTCTACCTTGTCTTCTTAATTTCATTCTTCGTATGCGCTCTAGGGCTTCTGCTTGAGCTTCTTCTCGAATTCGCTTTTCTTCCTCTTTGCGTTTCTTAGCAGTATTGAGTCGACTTAGCATTTCCTCTGTGAGAGGTTCCTGATACAACTTGACTCTGCATCCGCTGATATAACTTGGGAGAACATCGCCTTCTAATGTGGCTAGTTGCACAGCTCCACTTGTTGAGATTCTGTTAATGATCATGGGTCCGTAGCCTCTCTTCTCCAGTTTCCTCGCATGTTGCTTCAATGTGTAGACTAAAACTGAGTCGCCTGCCTTTAAACCTTTATCCTTAACGTGGGCATCAAAGTATGCCTTTTGTCGTTTCTTTGCTGCATATATCCCTGCAGCTGCCCTCATTCTTGTTTCTCCTAATCGTTCAAGGTCAAAAAGTCTAGAGGATAGTTCATGACCCGACCATTCGTGCTCTTGTGCTACTTTCAATGTAGGTATTAAGAAGTCCAAAGGTAGCACGGTGTTTTGGCCAAATACCATCTGAAAGGGGGTGGCTTGGAGTACCGTTTTGTAGGCGACTCGATATGCCCAAACAGCATGGTGTAGCTGTTTGTCCCAATCAGAGCGTTTATTGTTCACTAATTTCGTCAGTACATTGCATAAGATCTTGTTGGTGCTCTCAGCCTGGCCATTTGCTTGAGGGTGATAGGGGGCAGACTTCTTATGCACTACCAAGAATTCTTGGAGCAGATTTTCAATAACTTCGTTCAAGAAGTGAGTGCCTCTATCACTCACTAGCTCTATAGGTAGCCCATATCTTGTGAATACATTTTCAAACAAGAATTTAGCAGTTGTTTGAGCATCGTTCTTCGTTGTGGCTTTTACCTCTACCCACTTAGTTAGATAGTCTATTGCAACAATGATATATTCTGCATGGGAACCCTTAGCTGGGGGATTAATAGGACCGACGAAGTCTATTCCCCACTTAGAGAATGCACGTCCACCCATCATAGGTTTCAGTGGCATCTGATCTTTACGTATAGGATACTGAGTTCTCTGACAGACATCATAGCGTTTCACATAGGTATGTGCATCCATGTGAAGGGTCGGCCACCAGAAGCCCGCAAATAGTATTGCCTTGATCACCCGATCTGGTCCAAAGTGTCCTCCTGCTACACCTTGGTGAGCAGTGTCCAAGATCTTGAGATACTCACTCTCGTGGACACATAGTCTCAGGTAACCGTCTTTACCACGTTTGTATAGATTATCACCAATAAGTGAGTAATCCTGGGCTTCTTGTTCCAAATTCCTTTTTCTCGCCAGAGTCATGTCTGGAGGGAATGTTTTCGTCTTCAGGAAGGATACTAGTGGTTCACTCCAATCTGGCACTATGGACACTTGATAAAGAGTGGCATGTTCCACAGGTGGTTTAGTGCAACAGATTGGGCATTCCTTGCACAACTTTTGGACATCAGCTTCCATAGTTGGCCAATGCACTCCGAGTCTCCTTAGTGTTTGTAAGGTTCGTTGCTTTGAGTAGTGTTGCTCTAATGCACCTACATGTGCTAAATGCAACCATTTATTGTACTCGTCCTTTTCCACACAACAAGCCAAGATTCCTTGATCTGTGTGCTTGTACGTACTTCCTACCATGATGTGATACTTTTGGGCTTTTACTACCTCTCTATCCTGCATGTTTATTACTGGATGGTTAGGTCCGTATGTCAATACTGGCACTAATGGCTTAGCCCACTGAGGTACAACTTCCAAATTAAACAAGTAAGCATCAGGAAGGTCATCTCTCACTACTTGTGGGGCTTCTCCCGATGTGAGCCTAGAAAGGTGATCTGCCCTCAAATGAGTCTTCCCTTTCCTGACCACAACCTCAAAATCATATTCCATTAGCAAGAGAAACCATCTTACTAATCTTCCTGTATTGCATGGCTTGTTTACGAGGTATAGCAATGACTGATGATCAGTAAAAAATTTAAACTTATTTGCAAGAAAATAGTGTCTAAATTTCTTAACTGCATATATCATGCCTAAGCCTTCTCTCTCAGTAGTGGTATAATTTCGTTCAGCTGCATTCAATTGTCGACTAGCATAGGCAATTGGAAGATCCATATTACCTTCACCAGTAGGTTGAGCAAGCACACATCCAATGGCATAATTGGATGCATCCACATGAACATGGAAAGGCTTATTCCAATCTGGCGTGGTCAAGATTGGTGCTGAACATAACCTTCGTTTAAGCTCCTAGAAGAAATCCTCACATTCATCAGTCCACTCAAAGTTAGTCAAGAGTCCATACATGGGCTTTGCAATGACAGCATACATGTGAATGAACCAGCGGTAGTAACCACAATGCCCCATGAAAGCTTGTACTTCCTTGACATTCTTTAGCCTAGGTAACTGTTGAAGCTCAAGATCAAGGACAAAGAATGGAAGTGCATCAAGGAGGTGGACACACAAGAAGAAGGAGCAAGTAGGGAGCTCCAAGAAGCACCTGTCAAATTTTCAGAAGAAATCCCTACAAAAATAGTGATTTTTATCACTAAAAACCATTGTAAATACCATTTTCCATTTTTGTAACTCCATTTTGTTCAAGCCGAGGAGTCCTCAAGCTTGAGGAGTATTAGAACTACCATCCTACCAATTTTCATGATTTTTAGACTCCGTTTGAGCCCCCAAATAAGCCCTGGAACCTATTTTTTAACTAGGCCGGACACTAGGTCTGGACAGGGCCAAAACCACTCAAAAACTATAAAAAGGGCTGGAGAGCTCATTTTTGAGGTTAGCTTGTTGTAGATTTCAGTTTTGTAAGAGAGCTCTTTGGTAATCGAAGCTTTCCATTGTTCCACTCTTTGCTCTTACCTTGTGCGCGTGTGTGTGTATGTGTGTGCATGCTTATGTGCTTTCACTCACGCACTTGTGCCATCACTTGCTCGCGGTCTTCATACCGGTCCTCACATCTCCACGGATTGACATTTATGAGGTGTATCTCCTCACGTTGGTACTCACCATTGTGTTAGAGTGACACCAAATTTGGCGCCGTTGCCGGGGAGAGAGCTTGGAGGACGAGCGTGTGACGGTAAGACGTAGAGTAGCGACGTTGGAAGGTAAAAAAATCATCATTTTCAGTTCAGTTTTTGAATTTTCCATCTTCACCATCATCACCATCTCCACCCACCTTCATCTTCTCAGTTTTTTCCATTTTTTAGAGTACATTCACCTTGTTTTTTGCTTGTGGTTGTGAACAAGAGGCTTAGAGGGGGGTGCAGAAGTGAATCGCTGAAGAAGAACTCGTGAAACACTCTCCAAACACCAAGAATCTGAGCGGCCATTTTTGGAAGTGCTAAAACCTGCGTCAAGTATCGTTTCGGAGAAACAAAGCTTTTGGGAGCTACGCGGAGCAAAATAGGGTGCTAGGAGAGTTGGAAGAGAGTATCAAAGGTAAGCAAACCCACTTCATACTCATGAACTCTCAGGAAATCCAAGTTTTTTCAGAAAAAAAGTTGACCTGCGTCAAGTATCGTTTGGGAATTACAGAGGTTAAATGTTGAGTTTTGGGTGATACTAAGAGCGAAGAAAGGGGAGGAGAGCTAGAACAACAACTGTATTGATTCAAATCTTAAAAAATTTCTTTTAAAATTTGTCCAAGGGTCAAGTATCGTTTTGCTCCCGCGGTCGAGTATCACGATACTTAGCAAGTATCGTGACCTCCTGTGGTTGAGTATCGGGATATTTCCTAGCGATCGCGTATCGTTTGATCCAGAGATCGTTTTAGCTCAGAGATCGGTATCGTTCCCATCAGAGATCGTTTAGAACAAAGATCGCCGATCGTTTCAGATCACGTATCGTTTCGTTTCAAGTATCGAGATCGTTTCGGTCGAAGATCGTTTTTGACCAGCGATCGTTTGGTCTGCGATCGTTTGTGAAAGATCGTTTCTCAAAGATTGTCTATCGTTTGGTTCAGCGATCGTGATACCTGACAAGTATCGTGTATCGTTTTGAGTCAGAGATCGTTTGCCAAAGATCGTTTCATCAGCGATCGTTTCGCAAAGATCGTCGGTCAAGTATCGTTTCGAGTTAGCGATCGTTTGCCAGCGATCGTTTTGTCAAAGATCGTTTTGTCCAGCGATCGTTTTGTGAGAAATCGTGGCGCCAAAGATCGTGTATCGTTCGGCTTAAAGGTCGTGTATCGCTGGCTCAGAGATCGCTCAATCCAGATATCGTTTGGTCGTGTATCGTTTGGGGCTAGAGATCGTGTATCGTTTAGGGGAAGTATCAAGTATCGTTTTCCTTGAAATGTCATATATCGCCTGATTTGAAGCATTTTCTGAGAGACCCTGTTTCCCTATTTTAACCCCCAAAACCCTGAACTGGCACAACTTTCTCATACGAAATCCGTTTGCTGTGATTTTGGTTTTGTTGGAAAGCTTGTGGGGAAGTTGACCCTCAGGAAAATTGGAAAACCAAGGTGTTCCAAAGGATTTTGAGCAATATAAGAGAACTTTGGGACTAGAAGCCAAGGCTTATGAACCTGAGATCTGGCAGACACTTAGGCAAGGATAGACAAAGCATTAGGTCATCTGAGGCTAGTGTCAACCATACAGCCAAGTCTTGGGCTCAACAGTTTAGTGGTTATTCTTACACGCTAAGTTCAGAAACCAGTGACTCAGAAATGTCTTTTAGCATGGAAAGACCCACACGTAGCTCAGGCATTGCCTATTTACAGACACCAGAAGGTCCCTATAAGACCCAATTGGAGTACATCAGGACCAACCAATTAGGTGCTCGCATCTATGAGGATGGTCTAAGACGATCAGTGGTTCAACTCAAGAATCCTGACCAACCCTTTGGACTTGAACACCCAGTGGTCAAGTTTGAAGAGGGTACTTACATTGATAAGGAAGGAACCATGTATGTGGTTACCAACTTACCAGATAGGACAGATGAGTTTGGAAATATCATTCCTGAGAATGAGATAGGAGACCTAGAGAAAGGAGACCTAGGAGGAGAACCCAAGACCCCTAGAGGTAAGTCAGTCTTGACTAGAGTGATCACTCCAGATTGGATTCCTCAAGATAATAAAAGCATAGAACTATTCGTGAATAGAGAAACGGAGGAAGCCTTTTGGAGATTTAGGCCAGATCAACCCAGCCCAGTAGTCACCATCTATGAATTCAAGGACCCAGAGACACCAGGGAAAGTTGTCTATCTAGATCACACATCTCAAAAATTATTCTTGGTATCAGATCATGACAGACATGCTTACACTTGGCAAGGTGAATCAATTTTCCCTCCACCAAGATCTAATGTTTCCAAGGGCCTCCAAGGAGCCGGATCATCCAAGGCTCATGAAACCCAGAGAGAAAGAACTAGAGAGAGACCGGAGGTAAGCTTTGCAGACACTATAGGCAGAGACAGATCAGGATATGGAACGGAAAGACTTGAAAGGGAGAGACATAGAGTTCATAGACATCAAAGAGATGATCATGATTTCCCATTGCCTAGACCACGAGAACACTCAAGAACCCTTAGACCCTCTCAAGTGGTTAAGACAATGAAGAACTACTTTGATGGATTTGGAGATCCTTATGATCATGTGGCGGAGTTCAAACAAGTGCTAAGAGCTGAACAGGTTGAAGACTTGTTCACCCAGTTCGAGGCATTTGGTTTGACTCTTAAGGGTACTGCCTTAGCTTGGTTTCAACCTCTAAACAGTCGCAACTATAGAGAGATAGGTCAGCTTCTAGAAGAATTCATTGTAGAATTTTCCAAGAGTGGTATCAGACATAACACATCATCCTTGATCCACAGCTTCAAGCAGACACCCCAAGAAACAGTGCGACTTGCAGGAAGAAGGTTTAGACAGTACTTGGAAAGATGCCCTGTACCAGAATTACCCACATCAGCCAAACAAGTGGCACTGTTTTTAGATGGCCTATTGAGCACAAAATTAAGGTCATATGTATACTTGAAAGAGCCTAGATCCATAGAAGAGTGTATACGGATGTGCATTGACATAGAAGACAACTTGGGTGAGGAATTAGGACTATCCAAACTCTATAAGGATTCTGATAGTTCTACAAGTCATACCTCTAGAGCCTCCACTGAGATAGATGAGATAGCTGAGCAAGTGGCCAAAAAGCTAGGAGTTCAAAATAGACAAATGCCAAGGGTCACTTCAGTGAAGCGATGTTATACATGTGGAGGAGATCACATGGCTAATGTCTGCCCAATGATGACTCAACCCCAAGGAAACCCTAATGCTCTGTATTGCACCATTGAGAGAAAATACACAAATCATACGGCCCAAGATTGTCCCTATAACAGACAGGCTGTTAGAAAAAATTATCAGCAACCTTACCAGCAGGGTAGGTATCAGAATCAGTACCAACAGCCATATTATAGGCCACAACAATATCAACCTCAATACCAGCAGCAATATCAGGCACCATATAGGCCACAACCAGTCCTAGGAAACCAACCACCAGCTCCTGCCAATGTGATCCCAGTTAAATATACGATGGCGGAGGAGAACCATAATAGAGCATTGGTGCCACTAACCCCATTGGTCTCAGAAAATGATTCTCACGCTCATGGTTCAGACTACTTCCATGAAGATAGTCCACAGGCTTATTATATAGAGTCACCTGAGCAAAGTGAGATTTCTCACTGTCAATATGAGACACCACCTATGGAACAAAATTGGGAGCTAGAATACTCCAATGTCATGTATACGAATCCAATTCCTAGGCCCCAATTGAAACAAGTAAGACCACAAGTCCCTAGAGGACCATGCTTTAGATGTCAGGGCGATCATTTCATTCGTGAATGTCCCCACCAACCAGTTCTGGGGCTAGGACAACACATCACAATACAAGGCTTTTGTCCTGAGTGCGGCAAGGAACATCTTCCTAGAGAGTGTCCCAGGAACCCCTCTAGTGCACCCAAGGTTACACCCATCAATGTGGTAGGCTTAGTGGCAGATTCAAGTTCAAGTAGCAGTAATGTGGCTCCTGTACAGGCAGTTACTAGGGCACAGGCTGCACAACAAGCAAAACCATCTGAGCAATCGGAGTCAAGTGAGGCAGGAGAACCTAGTAAGAGGAAACCAAGAACATGGAAGGATACCAGAGAGAAGGCTAATCGCAAGTGGAACAAAAAGCTATCCGAGCTAGAAGAAAGCCTAAGGGATACCAAAACAAAAATAGAAGACATTGCATCTCAAAGCCCCTCACATACCGAAGCTCCATCCACTCCACCTCATTCCACCCCACCACCCATTGTAAATAACCCACAACCAAGGTCTGTTCTTGCAGATCCAACCCCAGAAGGCTTGGACATGATGTTCAAGGCCTACCAGGCTCGTCTTCAAGAAGGGCCAACAGCTGCAAACCTAGACAAGAGTTACCCTAGAGCAGATTTAGAGATTGAAGGAATGAAAATGTGCATGAAAATGGTAGAACAAGCTCAAGCTGTACTTGAGACTAGTCAAAAGTTCAATCAGACAAACTCTGTCAAACCGGATTTGCATTTCCAAGGTTTACTAGAAAGAATAGAGCAGTTGGTAAACAAACCACAAGTTTCTTTACCTCCACAGGCTCAACCAGTTATTGAAAGAGGAAGCTCACCACCAATGGGAGCTTATGTTCCTAATTCCACAGATGCGGGAATACCTCCTTCAATTCAACAGTACTCTCAAGAGTTCTTGCGGGAAATACAGGAAGAAAAATGGGCCAAGGAGAAGGGTTATTCCCCTCCTATTCCTGAGATTCATGATCTTCATGATCAATTTCCCCAAGACATTCCGTCTATCTATGGAGACCAAGCTGAGCAACAAGAAGATGAAAGATTAGATTTTGAATCTAATTCTTTACAAGAGTTGCCTCATTACACAGGCCCATGGGAATCTGAATCTATCCAGATCAGAGCTCCCACAATATTGGTAAGGAATGAAGACTCAGTGATTCCAAGGAACACTGATGTTGTGAAGAACACTAAGGTTCAATGTCATCTCACTGTGGAAGAGCTGCTCAAAGCAAAACCGGAGCTATGGAATCATGTGAAGGATCAGGTTCCAAAACTTGAATCCAATATGCCAAAAGTAGGCTCTAAGCAAAAAGTTCCAGAGATACCTCTCGACAAGATAGGAGACACGAGCGAAGGTGAAGAAGGTAACACTTATCTTCCGATCACCTATCAAGGTTACACAACCAAAGCAATTGTAGATTCGGGTGCTGGTGTTGCTATTGCGACCACCTCCTTGTGGAAGCGATGGGGCAAACCCACATTAAGACCAACAAGAATGAAGCTTCAAATGGCAGATGGTCATTTTGAAAGACCTCTAGGATTGCTTGAAGGGATAACTCTAACCACTTGTGGTGTAGAGTTTGAACATACATTTGCTATATGTGACTTTGAGAAAAATAATGTCTACGAGATGATCCTAGGAAGACCCTTCCTACGACAATTGCAAATAGTACAGGATTGGGGAACCAACTCCTTGTACTTACAGCACTTAGGGGTCACCACCAAGGTCAATCTGAAGGATTACACCTTCAAAGATGTACCACCCCTTCAGTGGAATCCTATCCACAAAGCAAAAGAAGATTCAATCTCCTTGCATTCTGAAAGTTCACCTGATCCATCATGGCTGCATGAAGATACTCACTTGTGGATGTGCAAAGTCGCAGAGGAAGAGGAAAAGCGCCTAAAAGCGAGAGAAGAAGGAACTCCCCCAGGAGATAGACCAATAAAAGACCCAGCCTATACACCGATGATATTTCCAGATGAGGAATTTGAGCCTCATGGTTGGGCAGAAATCTTAGCTACCATGGACATAGCAGTCAATGAAGAACAATGGACACCTCATTGTGATGAGGAGGGTTATGATATTTCAGTGTTCATGTGTCAGCCCCTGTTGGAAGAGTGTGATCCTAATGAGTTCATAGAAGAAGAAGAGAATGATGATGATCTAGAATCCATTGTGATGGATACCTACTTTGACTCAGAGGAACACTATTTAGAAGACATAGGAGTGTTAACCCAAAAAGAAGAAGAACCCCTCACGAGTATTAAAACGATAAATTCAAAGGAAGGAAGTGAAGGAGGTCAAAAGAAAAAGAAAAGAAAAGCAGTGAAACAAGAAGAGGAAGAATCACTGTTTGAAGTACCAGAAAATTTCAAGAAATATGAAGTGGAAGACCGAAAAATTTTGGTACGAATGCCTAAGAGAGAGGCCATTATAGGAGAAGCATATGACAATAAAGAAAAGACCAAAAAAGTTGTAGTGACCATTGAAGGGAACGAAGAACGATGTACGTACATAGGAGATGACCTAAGTGCAAAAGAAGAAGCAGAGCTTGTAGCTCTATTAAGGGAATATAGGGATGTGTTCGCATGGCACTATAGAGACTTGAAAGGAGTAGATCCAAAGATTTGCTCTCATACGATTCCGATGACGGCTGATGCCAAGCCCACCAAACAAAAGCCCTACACATATAATGACAATTATGTAGCCAAAATAAAGGAGGAAATTGACAGGCTGATTGAAGCTGGATTCATCTATGAGATTGAGCACACTGAATGGGTGTCCCCCATTGTGGTGGTGCCCAAGAAGAATGGGAAATTGCGAGTGTGCATTAACCTTAAAAAAGCTAATGCCGCAACGATCAGAGATAGTTATCCACTTCCAATCACCGAACATCTATTGGAGCGTGTTGCAGGCAAGGAAGTTTATAGCTTCCTTGATGGATTTTCAGGTTACAACCAAGTAGCCATTGCCCCCGAAGATCAACACAAAACGGCCTTTGCCACAGAATGGGGAATTTTTGCATTTCGTGTGATGCCATTTGGGCTCACCAATGCACCTGCAACATTCCAAAGGCTCATGTGTCATGTCTTCAAAGAGTTCTTGCGGAAGAGCTTAGAAGTATATGTGGACGATTTATGTGCGCATTCCCAACAGAGAAATTACCACATCCCTGAGCTCAGACAAATCTTCAACAAGTGTAGAGATTATCGAGTGTGTCTGAACCCAGAGAAGTGTGTGTTCATGGTACGACAAGGTAAGATCTTAGGTCACATTGTTTCTAAGAATGGAATTTCAACAGATGAGGACAAAGTAAGAGCGATAGCAGAGCTGCCAAGACCAAGGAATGTTAAAGAGGTACAAGCCTTTATGGGCCATTGTGGATATTACCGTAGGTTTATCCACATGTATGCCATCATAGCTAAACCTCTTTACGGGTTGCTAACAAATTTTGAGTGGAACGAGGAATGCGAGAATTCCTTCAACGAGCTGAAAAGACGTTTGTGCACAGCACCAATATTGACTACTCTGGATTGGAGCAAACCCTTTCATGTCCATGTAGACGCCTCCAATCATGCAATAGGATGTGTGCTAGCACAACCCACAGGTGAAGGAAACCTAGATTTGCCGATAGCATATGCTAGTAGGCAATTAAATGCAGCTGAACGAAATTATACCACAACGGAGAGAGAAGGCTTAGGCATGGTATACGCTGTGAAAAAGTTTAGACACTATTTATTGGCCAATAAGTTCAAGTTTTTCACTGATCATCAAGCGTTACTATATTTGGTCAATAAACCTTGCAATACAGGCCGCTTGGTGAGATGGTTCCTCTTACTAATGGAATACGACTTTGAAGTGGTTGTCAGGAAAGGTAGAACCCATCTGAGGGCAGACCATCTTTCTCGCATCACTTCAGGAGAGCCACCGCAAGGAGTGTCTGATGAATTGCCCGATGCTTATCTGTTCAATTTGGAAGTTGTTCCTAAATGGGCAAACAAGTTGGTACCAGTCCTAACCTTCGGTCCTGCAAATAAGAATGTGAAAACAAGCAAAGAAGAAATTGTAAAATCACAAAAGTATCAAATATTGGCCGGAAGTATGTACAAGCAAGATACCGAGGGCGTATTAGCTTGTTGTGTTGAGGACGACGAACATACTAGTTGGATGCAACAAGCCCATGAGGGACTGCTAGGAAATCACTACTCTAAACAACGAACATTGCAGAATCTAAAACGTTTAGGAGTGTATTGGCCTAGCATGGACAAAGAAATACAGGAGTGGATCCAAAATTGTCCAGTGTGCCAGAAGAGACCCCCAGTGGAGCATGCCACTCTTTATCATGTGTCATTAATCCCAGATTGGAGTGCTCCATTGGTTGAGTTCATGAGATCGGGAACATTACCCCATCAGGCTAGTCTTGCAAGAAAACGGAGCATGGAGCAAGAGGCTCAAGACTATGCCTTAGTAGGAGACAACCTATATCGAAGAGGCAAGGATGGTTACCTAAGACTGTGCGTTCATGAATCAGACTATTTGAAAGTCTTAGAAACTGCACACAGCGGTGCTGCAGGTGGACACTTTGGGCCTGACAGAGTAATTAACACCATTTTATTCTCACGACTTTGGTGGCCCACTCTTCATACGGATGCACATACTTATGTGAAGAAATGTGACACATGCCAACGTGCCCAATATCCGATAAGAAAAGACGAGATGCCTTTAAGGCCAATGATGGGAGGACGTGCATTTTCAAAGTGGGGTATAGACTTTGTTGGTCCTATTAACCCCCCAGCTAGAAACTCCCATGCAGAATACATTATTGTAGCCACAGATTACCTTACAAAGTGGGTGGAAGTAAAAGCCACAACAAAGAATGATGCTCAAACAACGGCTAAGTTCTTATTCGAAAATGTGTTCACTAGGTACGGGTTACCAATAGAGTTGGTTAGTGATAGAGGTACGCACTTCTTGAATGAGGTCATTGAAAATCTCCTTCAGGAATTCATGGTGATACACAAGAAGTCTGCCCCTTATCACCCACAAGCCAACGGACAAGCCGAGAGCACGAATAAGATCCTATGTAACGTATTGACGAAACTCGTAAATAATAAACGCTCTGATTGGGACAAACAACTTCATCATGCTGTTTGGGCATACCGAGTTGCCTACAAAACGGTACTCAATGCTACCCCATTTCAGATGGTCTTTGGACAGAATGCCGTGCTACCATTAGACTTCCTAATCCCAGCCTTGAAAGTAGCACAAGAGCATGAGTGGAATGGACATGAGTTGTCTTCCAGGATCTTTGATCTAGAACGCTTAGGTGAGACGACGCTACGGGCAGCAGCAGGCATTTATGCTGCAAAGAAAAGGCAAAAGGCATACTTTGATGCCCATGTAAAGGATAAAGGATTGAAGGAAGGAGATCTAGTGCTGGTTTATACGCTAAAGCAACATGCCCGCAAATTGGAGAAACGAGGATATGGACCCATGATCATTAATAGACTCTCCACTAGCGGTGCAGTGCAATTGGCCACTTTAGAAGGTGATATCCTACCAAACTATATTAGTGGATGCCGAGTCAAATTATATCAAGAACCTCTTACAGAGGAAATGCTCATGAGACTCAACACTGCTAAGAAGCGAAAAGAAGAAGAGTTAAGGGTTAGAGAAGAAGCACAAGCAGAGGCTAGAGAGCGCATCAGAAGAAATAAGTTACGACGGCTAGGCCTAGATGTCAACACAAAAGCTCCAAAATATCACATGGACATGTGCCAAAAATCGGGCATAACTACTTCTCAAATAATTGATCGACGACCCTTTGTGACTATAGAGGTAGGACAAGGAAAGAGTGTAAGAACTGTGAGAGCACTGATTGACTCAGGAGCAGCAACTAGTGCAGTTAGACTTTCATACTGCCAAGACCTGCAATTGAACATCGAGCCCATAGAAGCCTACCTCATAGGTTTAGGAGGCGTGGAAACCCCTTGTTTAGGAGAGGTGGAACTTCCCATCTACCTTCAAGATGTTCCAATAAAAGTCAAGATGCTAGTGTGTAATGATGAGGACCTCACAGAGCCACTTGTCTTGGGTCAAGATTGGATTTACGACCATGCTGTCAACTTGAACCTAAGAAGTCAACTTCTTCAAGTTTGGGTATATAATCAATGCATTACATTAGAATTGGAGAATCGCATGCCCATTGACACTGACACCACACACTCTCTTTGTCCCTCTAAGGCTAATCTTCTCGAACAAGATGTTGTAGATGTCAAAAGCTCTATGATCGAGACAGACGCAATCACGGAAGGACAGTCGCAAAGGCAAGATGAACCTTCTTCTTGTTTTTCAAAGAGTAAAGCATCCACAGTAGTTCAACCTCAGAAGAAAGCAAAACAGTGCAAGACAGCCAGTCTATCACATAGACAAAGAATCTTCAAGAGGAAAGAAGTGTTGGGCATGACACAGATTTGGGTAAAGAAAGGAGTGCAACCATCGACGTTGCCTCAAAGATTCCCACCCAACCAGATCAACCATGAAAAAAGAAGAACCAAGCACCTACGACAAGGTCAAACGCGAAGAATCCATCAAATTTGGGTACCGAAACAATCGATGAAGGCCGACCACAATAAGGTACAAATTTGGGTGCCTAAAAAATTAGCTACAGCTCAACACGGGCGATTACAGATGTGGGTACCCAAGAAGCTCTTACATATGCAACGGCCTATGCTCCCTACCATGCAAAAGGTCTCAACAAAGAAGCCAAGGAAAACAAAGGGTAAGAACAGAGCACAAAGACCAAAAGAAGATAAACTTAACCCTTCTACAAAAATAAGCAGGCACTCACCCAGGATATGGGTTTGGAAGCCAAAAGCACAAGCAACATCCACAGAACCAAGGGGCCAGCCACACTGGATACCAAAGTTTGGACAGCATCCAAAGAAGAACTAGCCAGAGGTGATCTCTACAGTACCAAACCCTATTCCAAAATGGGTTCCAATCCGGAGGATTACATCATTTCGAGATCCGATAGACACCTCCAATCAAAGAATTCATCAAGTATACAAGTAACATCAAAAGCCTCGACCAGCAGCAACCATGTGCCTTTGGCATAACCAAGTCGTTTGCACCATTCAGGTCATGCATTTCCAAAGTATGCATCAATATAGGGCCACCTTACATGGCCGTGCATAGACACAATTGAGAAATCCCAGGCACATGAGACACAATTTTCACATGCAAAATATGTTATTGATACTAACCTCTTTCTTCTTGTTTGATGCCATCGTGTTCCAAAAAAAAAAAAAAAAAAAAAAAAAAAGGGACTATGTGCTTGAAAGTGCTCATCAGCGAACTCCCAGCAAGGACATCCCTCAACAAAAAGGACAGGCCGACGGTCAAACATCATGAGGGAACCACAACACGAAGAGATGAAGATCAACGGACCCTTCACCATGGTAAGACGTGTATGTTTCAACAACACTATAACCATGATAGATTAGGAAACCTCTTCGTCAGCATACCCTTGAGCACTTAGCTCAAGACCCAATCTCTTGCACCATACTTCTTGCCATGCATTATCCAAGTACGCATACGTAGGGCCACATTACAAGGCCATGCACAAGGCACATAATTTGTTCAACCCATGCACTAATGCACTTAACCATCATCCATTATGGGTTACAAGTACTTGGCACGAAAACTATGAAAGCCATCTTTGGAAGAATCAGAGGACATCACGGTGACCACTACAAGAACAAGGGAGCCATCCACCACCGAGAGTTGCTCACAATCAACATTGACCACATCCTTTGAGCAGCTAGCAGTTTTGGAAAACTCACAAATGCACCACCCAGATGGAATACAAGGCAGAAGTACGTACAAAGGGACTACAAACTGCAAGAGATAACAGTGGCAAGCGAAGAACCAGACAAACGACCAGGATACATTGGGAAGAGGGATCACCCCTGTTGGACGCAAAGGACGCTACCTCTCAACGTACTACATGGAACGACCACTACAACAAGGGTCTGTCAGGGACGACAGACTCAAGAGGGGGGGGAGTGTTGAAGCTCAAGATCAAGGACAAAGAATGGAAGTGCATCAAGGAGGTGGACACACAAGAAGAAGGAGCAAGTAGGGAGCTCCAAGAAGCACCTGTCAAATTTTCAGAAGAAATCCCTACAAAAATAGTGATTTTTATCACTAAAAACCATTGTAAATACCATTTTCCATTTTTGTAACTCCATTTTGTTCAAGCCGAGGAGTCCTCGAGCTTGAGGAGTATTAGAACTACCATCCTACCAATTTTCATGATTTTTAGACTCCGTTTGAGCCCCCAAATAAGCCCTGGAACCTATTTTTTAACTAGGCCGGACACTAGGTCTGGACAGGGCCAAAACCACTCAAAAACTATAAAAAGGGCTGGAGAGCTCATTTTTGAGGTTAGCTTGTTGTAGATTTCAGTTTTGTAAGAGAGCTCTTTGGTAATTGAAGCTTTCCATTGTTCCACTCTTTGCTCTTACCTTGTGCGCGTGTGTGTGTATGTGTGTGCATGCTTATGTGCTTTCACTCACGCACTTGTGCCATCACTTGCTCGCGGTCTTCATACCGGTCCTCACGTCTCCACGGATTGACATTTATGAGGTGTATCTCCTCACGTTGGTACTCACCATTGTGTTAGAGTGACAGTAACTCGGCTATGGCTCTCACTTTCTCTTCATCAGTGGATATGCCATTCTTTGACGCTATGTGTCCTAAAATCTTGCCTTGCCTGACCATAAAGACGCACTTTTCTGGGTTCAGGCAGACTTGATATTCTCTACATTTGTCAAAGATTTGTCTGAGTTTGGGAATATGGGTTTGCCTAATGTTGGAATGAGCACAAAGATCATCAACATAGACTTCTAAGTTCTTCCTCAGGAACTCCTTAAATACATGGCACATTAGTCTCTGGAAGGTAGTTGGTGCATTGGTAAGCCCAAATGGCATTACAGGAAAGGCAAATATACCCCACTCTGTGGCAAAAGCTGTTTTATGCTGATCTTCTGGAGTTATGGCTACTTGATTGTAGCCCGAAAATCCATCGAGGAAGTTGTACACTTCCTTGCCTGCTACTCTTTCTAAGAGATGTTCTGTGATGGGAAGCGGATAGTTATCTCGAATTGTGGCTGCATTGACCTTCTTCAAGTTAATGCATACACGCAGCTTGCCATTCTTCTTGGGCACCACTACGATGGGGGATACCCACTCAGTGTGCTCAATTTCATAGATAAATCCAGCTTCAACTAGTCGATCTATCTCCTCTTTGATCTTGGCAGCATAATTATCATTATATGTATATGGCTTTTGCTTGGAGGGTTTGGCATCTGAGGTCATGGGGATAGTGTGTGAGCATATGTCAGGGTCAACACCTTTCAAATCCTTGTAACTCCAAGCGAATACATCTATGTATTCTCTTAGCAAGGCTATTAACGCATGCTCTTCTTCCTCTGTTAGGTAATGGCCTATGTACGTGCATCTCTCCTCTCCTTCTTCTAGGGCCACTACTATTTTCTTGGTGGTTTCTTTGTTATCATAGGCCTCTCCTGATTGTGCCTCTCGTTTAGGCATTCTTATCATGACTCTCTTGTTGTCTATCTCATACTTCTTAAAATTTTCCGGGACCTCAAACAAAGATTCTTCCTCTTCTGGTGAGACTTCTCTCTTCTTTCGTTTCTTTCCTTCTTCCTTAGGGGTCACATGTGTGGCTAATCGTACATCATTTGTAAGCTCTCCATGCCTCTAGGGTTGAAATTCTACTTCATGAAAGTATTCTTCATCTGATGCAAAAGGTGGGTCCATAATGATTGACTCTAGATCGGAGTCACTTGCATCCTCAAATGCATCAGGGCTAGGTTCGCATTCTTCTAGAACTGCCTCTCCCATGATTGGCTCTATGGAGAAGACTGAAATGTCATAGCCATCCTCATCACAATGAGGTGTCCATTGTTCTTCATTGATGGCTACATCCATTGTTGCTAGGATTTCTGCCCAACCGTGGGGTTCAAATTCTTCGTCCGGAAAAACTACAGGTGCATAGGCTCGGTCTTGAATTGATCTATGTGTTTCTTTTGCACCTACCTCTCTGGCTTTTTCTCTCTTCTCTTCTTCTACTGCTACTTTGCACATCCATAAGTGGGTGTCTTCATGCATCCACGAGGATCCAGATTCTATGGAATGCACAGACTCAGTCTCATCTTTGGCTCTATGGATGGGATTCCATTGAATAGGTGGTACATCTCTATGAGAGTAATCCTTAAGATTGACTTTGGTCGTAACACCTAAGTGCTGCAGGTACAAAGAATTGGTTCCCCAATCCTGTACCACTTGCAACTGTCGCATAAAAGGTCGTCCCAAGATCATTTCATAGGCATGATTTTTGCTGAAGTCACATATAGCAAATGTGTGCTCAAACTCGACACCACAGGTGGTCAGAGTTATTCCTTCTAGCAATCCTAAGGGTCTCTCAATATGACCATCGGCCATCTGCAATTTCATTCTCGTTGGCCTGAGTGCTGGCTTGCCCCAACGCTTCCATAGGGAAGTGGTGGCAATTGCAACTCCTGCACCTGAGTCCAAAATTGCCTTGGTGGTGTACTCCTGGTAGGTAATGGGAAGATAGGTGTTCCCTTCTTCACCTTCACACATATCTCCTATCTTATCCAAGGGTATCTCTGGCACTATCCTATGTGATCCTACCTGGGAACGAGGTTTTGCTATATCGGGCACTTGAGTGGCTACATGTTTCCACACTTCTGGTCTAACGTTAAGCAGCTCTTCCAAAGTGAGATTGCACTGCACTTTGATGTTCTTCACTACCTCTGTGTTCCTAGGTATGACTGAATCTTCGTTTCTTACCATGACTGTAGGTGCTCTCATATAGGTGGACTTTGCTTCCCATGGGCCTGTGAAATGGGGTAGTTCTTGTAAAGAATTAGACTCGAAGTCTAATCTTACTTGAGATTGGGCACTCTCCTGCTCTCCATAAATGGAAGGAAGGTCTTGTGGGAATTGATCGTGTGTGTCATCCACCAGTTCAATGGGCGGAGGAACTTCACTCTCTTTAGCCCATTTCTCTTCTTGAATCTCTCGCAAGAATTCTGGTGTGTATTGATTCATAGAAGAAGAGGTGTCTGGCTCCGTAGAGTTAGGCACGTAGGCCTCAGGCACATAGGCTTTCTGGGTAGGAAGACCTGCTCTTTCACTAGCCTTGTCATGGTGTTGAGGGGCGAGTTCCTTTTGTGATTGTGCCATTAGATTCTCTATTCTTTCTAGGGAGGGGGGGTTGTCTGGTTCAGTGGAATTGGGCACATAAGCTTTCGATGGGGGATGGGTCATGTTTTTGCTTGCTTTATGTCTTTCTTGATTTTTTTCTTCCTTGGCAGATCTTGCAATTATGCCCTCTAACTTCTCTAGAAGTCCATCCAAGTGTAATTGCGTCTTGGCTGAGCCCGAGTAATTGAAAAGGCGACTGGCTTCAAGCATAGTCTGAGCCAATGCGACCATTTTCGCGCAAAGCTTGGTTCTTTCTATCTCTAGGTCAGCTCTAGGGTAGCACTTGTCATGATCCGTGACATTTGGCCCTTCTTGGATTCTGGCCTGATATGCTTTAAGCATCATGTCTATGTCTTTAGGAGTGGGATCAGCTAATACTGATCCTACTCTAGGGGGTGGTGGAATCGTATGAGGTGGGTTGGAAGGTGGCGGGTCGGATGGCGATGGGAATGGTGGTGGTGGGGTAGTGTGAGAGGGAGTTTGAGATGTGAGTTCAGTTATCCTGGCTTTGGTTTCTCTTATGCTTTCCTCAAGTTCACTCATCTTTTTAGCCCATTGTCTTTTCATTCTTTCCCGACTATCTTTCCATGCTCTAGTCCTTTTCTTTGTCATGCTCTCGGTTTCACTAGCCTCTGGGTTCTTATCCTGGTTTACCCCTTGGTTCTGCTGCAATGCCTGAGCTCTAGTCACTACTTGTACTGGTGCGGTGGATGTCACACTTCCTGTGGAGTCTACCACCAACCCAATAACGTTAATAGGAGTGATTTTTGGCATAGTATTAGGATTCTTAGGGCAATCTCATAAGAGATGCTCCTTTCCACATTCTTGGCAAAAGCCCTAAATTGTTACTGACTGGGGTTGTGTAAGTGGAGGTAAGGGACAATCACGAATGAGGTGATCTCCCTGACATCTATAGCATGGTCCTCTAGGGAAGGGGGGTCTTACCTGCCTAGATTGAGGCTTAGGATTGGGGTTTGTATACATGACGTTTGTGTAATCTGACTCCCAACTAGGTTCACTCGGTTCCTCACTGTAGTAGGACTCACCATGTTCAGGAGATTGCATATAGTAAGCATGGGGACTATCGATATGTGTAGAATCAAAGCTATGGTCACTAGGGTCACTTTCAGAAAGCAATGGTGTTACAGGGACTATAGCTCTATTCAGGTTTTCTTCGGCTGCTGCATATTTTACTGGGATCACATTAGCTGGGGCAGGGGGTTGTTGTGCTAACACAGGCTGAGGCCTTTGTTGGTTTTGGTATGGTTGCTGATAAGGTTGTTGTGGCATGCCATATGGTTGTGGAGGGTACGGGTTCTGGTATCTTCCCTACTGAGGGTATGGCTGAGGGTAGGGTTGCCTAACCGCCTGTTTGTGTATGGGCAATCTTGCACGGTGTGATTGGTGTACCGCCGTTCTATGGTGCAGTACTGGCTACTAGAATTTACTTGGGGTTGAGCCATAATGGGACATACATTTGCCATATGGTCACCCCCACAAGTATAGCATCTTTTCACTGGGGCAAATCTCGGAATTTGTTTGCTAGAGACACCTAGTTTTTGAGCAACTTTCTCTGCAAGTTCCTCAATCGATGTGGATTGCGTGGAAGAGAGGCTAGAGGCACTATCTGAATCTTTGTATAACTTGGCAAGCTCTAACTCCTCCCCTAGGTTATCCTCAATGTCAATACACATGCGTACACACTCTTCTATGGTCCTAGGGTCCTTCAAGTACACATATGATCTTAATTTGGTACTTAGCAATCCATCCAAGAACAAAGCCACTTGCTTAGCTGGTGTGGGTAATTCAGGGACAGGGCATCTCTCTAAGTATTGCCTAAATCTTCTCCCTGCAAGTCTCACGGTCTCTTGAGGGGTTTGCTTGAAGCTGTGAATCAGCGAGGAAGTGTTATGTCTTATGCCACTTTTAGAGAACTCGATAATGAAAGCCTCTAGGAGTTGGTCTATGCTCCTCAATTGTCTCTCATTCAATGGTTGAAACCACGTAAGTGCTGTGTTCCTAAGGGTTAGACCAAAGGCATTGTACTGCGTGAATAGATCCTCCACTTGTTCAGCTCTCAAGACTTGTCTAAACTCAGCCACATGATCGTATGGATCTCCAGTGCCATCGAAGTAGTTCTTCATGGACTTAACTAGCTGAGTTGGTCTCAAAGTCCTTGTGTGTTCTCTAGGTCGTGGTAGAGGGAACTCATCCGCATTTCTTTGATTCCTGTGAGCTCTAAGTACCTCAGGCTCTACTCTATTTGTTTCCGTCCTCGTTCTTTCTCTGCCCCCTGAGTTGGCAAAGTTCACCTCCGGCCTTTCTCTATGTCTGTCTCTTTGAGTTCCGTGAGCGTGGGAGGTTCCAGCTCCTGGGTGACCAAAGGACACGTTCGATCTTGGTTGGGGGAAAACGAATTCACCCTTCCAAGTGTAAGCATGCCTATCATTTTTGTAACCACAAAGATCCTCTCTGAGGCGTGATCTAGGTAGGTCACTCTGCCTGGGCTACCAGGATCCTTAAACTCATAGATCATGATTGTTCCTATATCAGTTGGCTGATCAGATTTATACCTCCAAAAGGCTTCGTCAGTTTCTCGATTGAGGAGCAAATCTATGCTCTTATTATCCTGGGGAATCCACTCTGGTGTGATAATCCTAGTGAGAACCGATTTGCCTCGAGGGGTTCTAGGTTCTGTACTCATGTTTCCTTGCTCTAGGTCACCTAAGTCCGCTTCTGGGATCACATTTCCAAATTCGTCCGTCCTATCTGGGTGACTGGTGACTACGTATATGGTTCCTTCTTTGTCCAAGTACGCTCCGTTTTCAAACTTGACAGCTGGGCGCTCTAGTCCAATGGATTGATCAGGATTCTTAATCTGTACCACAGATCTTCCTAGGCCGTCCTCATAGATGCTGGCACCTAATCGGTTGGCCCTAAGGTATTCCAATTGCGTTTTGTAAGGGCCTTCTACCCTGTGCAAGTATGGCACTCCTGAACTTCCTGTAGGTCTCTCCATACCTTGAGACATCTCAGATTCACTAGTCTCAGAACTTGGGTAGTATGAGTGGTGGCTCAACTGCTGGGCCCACGACCTAGCAGTGTGGTTGACACTAGCCTCTGAAGACCTAAGGCTTTGTCTATCCCTTACTAGATGTCGTCCTGATCTAAGGTTCATATGCCTAACTGATTAACCCAATTTTTCCCAGGTACAACCACGTTTCTGAGTCCTTTGTATCAATTAATTAATCCCCTTTTTATGTTGATTATCGTGTTTATACTCTTGTCTGATATAACGTCGTTAGGAATACCTGAGTTTAATTTCGCACTTTAGTTTGGTCGTTTCACGTTAGGTTCTTTTCCTTTAAGGTTGTCGTTCACACACACAGGTTATCTCTTGACTTGAACTTGATTTCTTAGATAGTCTTTGATTTATCTCGTGCCTATCGTTGCCTGGAATTACTTCTAACACTACCCGTACTTAGCCTAAACTAAGAATTGACAAAGGGTGTTGCAGGTTTTCCAACCTTGAGTTCCTTTCCTTGTGTTGTTGCCCTGGTGTGCCCAGGACGCGTGTTCCCAAGCCTGCACTTACTCTTGCTTTGCGTACCCTTCGATGCTCTCAAAAGACCTGTAAAAGGCCCACCGTTAGCTCAAGACTTAAATTCAAAAGACAGAACCAATCACTTTCATTCATGTAACACTTCACCAATTTGCACTATGACTTTTTGGACACAACTCTAGAGATCCCTGAATTTTGTTTCCCCTGGGTATGGTCAACTTCAAAATACCCTATCTAATATTCCTGATCTTAATTTAACCGTAACAAAAACAAAACAAAACAAAAATCACAGCAAACGGATTTCGTATGAGAAAGTTATGTCAGTTCAGGGTTTTGGGACTAAAACAGGATTAAACTAGCTTAACAGGCAAACAGGAATTCTCGGGTTACTTGGGTCATGCCCTCGTAATGCAATACTACACCCTAGTGTTTGTCCCACACTTGGCCAAAATTTAGACCATTATTTTTGCCTTAAAAATTTGACCTAATTTGCCCTTCTAACGCGTTTGCAAGTTCTGTCAGTCGCGATTGACAGGTCAGTCGCGATTGATGTGTCGATCGCGATTGACAGGTCCGTCGTGGCTGTCACTCGCGATTGATGTGTCGATCGCGATTGATGTGTCGATCGCGATTGACAGGTCCGTCGTGGCTGTCAGTCGCGATTGATGTGTCGATCGCGATTGACAGGTCCGTCGTGGCTGTCAGTCGCGATTGATGTGTCGATCCCGATTGACAGGTGGTTTGAAAAGTCAATCAGTCATGGTCAAAGGGTCGTTGACTGTGTTGATCGCGATTGATGAGTCGATCGCGATTGATGAGTCGATCGCGATTGACAGGTCGGTCGCGAGGGTCTGTCCGTCGTGGTCAGACAATCGTTGATTGTGTCGGTCGCGATTGACAGAGCCGTCGTGGGCTGCCAGTCGTGGTTTGTCGATTGCGATTGACGGAGCGATCGCGATTGACAGAAATCTGAGGAATTTCAAAAAACTAAACACATTTTTGGGAAGCTCTAGGCCTGTAGGTCATGGATATGCACTTTGTTTAGCAAATAGAGCAATTTTTCTGTCGGTCGCGATTGACAGAGCCCGGCGACACAGAGACAAGACCGTACAGTTCCGTACCTGCGCAGAGTGCTGGGAATGGTGATACAACAAGAACCTGCAGAATGCTCAAAAAACATGCAAAAAACAACGCACGCAATATCGCTCTCTCGCTCTCTCTCACAAGTAGAATGAGGGAAATGAGGTGGAGATGGTGATATGATCAAAAAACTGAAATTTTCACGATGATGGAAATGGAGGTGGAAGATGGTGATGATGATGATGGTGATGATGGTGGTAAGGTAAGAAAGAGAAAAATAGGAAAAATAAAGAAATTACCTACAATGCCAACGTCTCCAATCTACGTCTTACCATCACACGCTCGTCCTCAAAGCTCGATCCCCGGCAACGGCGCCAAAATTTGGTGTAGCTCGGTGATGAGTAGCACCTCCTTTAATGTCAATCCGGGAAGACGTGAGGATGGTATGAAGACCTCGAGCAAGTGGAGGCACAAGTGCATGAGTGAGAAGCACACAAACATGCACACACATACACACACACACACGCACACACGACAAGACAAAGAGTGAGAAGCAATGGAGTTCTTAGATTACTTTCAAAAAGCTCTTACAAGTTCGATTCAAATACAATCTAACCTCAAAAATGAGCTTTCTAGCTCCTTTTATAGTTTTTGACTAGCTTTGGCCCTGTTCAGACTTAGTGTCTGGCCTAGTTAAAAATTAAGTTCCAGGACTTATTAGAGGGCTCAAACGAGATCTAAAAAATATGAAAATTGGCAGGTAGATACTTCTAAAGCTCCTCAAGCTCAAGGACTCCTTGGCTTGCACAATATGGAGCTACAAAAATGCGAAATGATATTTACAATGGTTTTTAGTGATGAAAATCACTATTTGTGTAGGGATTTCCTCTATTGATTTGTCATGCATACCTTTGAGCTCCCTACTTGCTCTGTCTTCTTGTGTGCTCCACTCCTTGATGACTAAAAAATTTAGATGGCCTACTTGCCAGATCTTCTTTGACTGCCATGTCTGCTTGTGCTGTCCCTTCGCTCTGACTCTCTTCGTCTTGTGACTCCTTCGGTTCCCTGAGTGCTGCCAACAAGCACCTTAGAAAATCGGGCTTTGGCAATTGGAATTTGAAGTAATCGTAGAGTCCCACCTTCTTCCATATAGGTTTCAGTCCTTCATTATTCTGCAGTCTCTCAAATTCCCTGGTGAAAAAGTGATATCTACCCCAGCGCCCATTGAATTCTATCTCTACCTCCCACATGTAAGTGCCTTCACCCAGGGGTCCTGCCACATCACTGAACCAATGTGAGTTTTTGCTGACCGGCATAGTGTGCCCCTGTGGAGGATTCTGAACCGATATGGCGTGTAATGCCCTCAATGCCACTGGTCGTTCCTTCAATTCCTCCTCAACGGGAAGACTTTCAATATCCACGACTTGGGGGCTGGTGCCTGCCTGGGAGCTAGTTCCTGCCGTATCTGCCATGTTACTTCTTGTCTGCTGATTCTGTGAGAATATAGAAACATGTGTTAATATTGTAAAGGACAAGATAGAACCGTTTGTCCCCATTACAACATTAACATGAGGTTCGGGAGAGATTAGGGGGTTATTAAGTGCCCGGTGCTTGTGTGTGTAGTTAGGGATTGGGTAGACCTCGGAGCTAAGTGGAATGATGTAGTGAGAGAGGGATGTAGTTAGTAGGTGGGCATGGATTTACAACTGGGGTCAAGGGGTTTATTACAAGTTTTAGGTTGCCAAATGTAGTGGATGGGCTTTGATCTTGACTTTGTGGAGACTCTGAAGAGTTTGATAGGGGTATCTACTTGAAAATGAGGCTTTTTAGGGACCCATTTACAAGTGATTCTACTTGTGCTCATGGAAGAATGTGTGCCCGTGCGTGATGTATAAGCATGGGCAACTGATGTTCGAGTGACTGAAACATGTTGTACCGGGTGTGGCCTTGGTGTAGCTATTTGAGCCCGCAAGCAAGCCTTAGGCACCCAGATTTGTCCTGATTGTGGGTTGGCCTTCATTGACTTCTTGGGTACCCAAATAGACTTCACTTTCGCAGAAGAATTTATGAAGGACTTCTTATTAGTGTCATGTTGTTGATTACTAATAAGAGGTTTTGGCTGTGGGGTTGGCATGGTTGCCACAGGGTGTTCGCCTTTCCGCACCCACACTTGTTTCAACGGCTGAGACATTCTGCTTCGCACGTGTTTTTGGCCTCCAGTATAGGTAGTACTCTGCTCCTTCTGTATTTGATCTGCCTTTGGTTGCTGCATCCCTCTGGCCTTTGGAAAAGAAGGGAGTGTCGTCTTATCCTTGATTCCGTTGTTGAGACAATCCTCTTTCTGCATCATACAGTTTTGGAGAAGAATAGCATTGTCAACTTCATGTACGCCCCTGGAAGGACCAAGAGTTCGTGCATTACCTAGTTCCTTGAGTGCCTCATTTTCCAATTCAACTGTAATTCGCCTATGATTTGCCCATACCTGAAGAAGTCCACTTCTTAGGTTTAGGTTGACTGCATGATCATAGATCCAGTCCTGACCCAAGACAAGAGGCTCAGTGAGGTCCTCATCTTGACACACTAGTACTTTGACTGTCATTGCTTCGTCTTGAATATAGAGGGGAAGTTCCACCTCTCCCATGCAAGGGGTTTCCACACCTCCCAATCCTATGAGATATGCTTCTATAGGATTGACGGTTAATTTCAACTTTTGACAGTAAGAAAATTTAACAGCACTAGTGGCTGCACCTGAGTCAATCAAGGCTCTTACAGTCCTTGCACCCTTTCCTTGTCCTATCTCTAAGGTTATAAAAGGACGTCGATCAAGCTGATACTTGAAACTTCACACATGGCCATAGGATATCCTTGATTTGCATATGCATCGGTCCTAGGTTGCTCTCTACCCTGTCTTCTCAACTTCATTCTTCGGATGTGTTCCAATGCTTCTGCTTGAGCTTCTTCGCGAATTCGTTTTTCTTCTTCTTTGCGTTTCCTAGCAGTGTTGAGTCGACTTAGCATCTCTTCCGTCAGAGGTTCCTGATATAACTTGACTCGGCATCCACTTATGTAGCTTAGGAGAATATCGCCTTCTAATGTGGCTAGTTGCACTCCTCCACTTGTTGAGATCCTATTAATGATCATGGGTCCATAGCCTCTCTTCTATAGTTTCCTCGCATGTTGTTTCAAGGTGTAGACTAGTACTAGGTTGCCTGCCTTCAAACCTTTATCCTTGACGTGGGCATCAAAGTATGCCTTCTGTCGTTTCTTAGCTGCATATATCCCTGCGGCCGCCCTCAGTCTTGTTTCTCCTAATCGTTCAAGGTCAAAAAGTCTAGAGGAGAGTTCATGACCCGTCCATTCATGCTCTTGTGCTACTTTCAATGTAGGTATTAAGAAGTCCAAGGGTAGCACTGCATTTTGGCCAAATACCATCTGAAAGGGGGTGGCTTGGAGTATCGTTTTGTAAGCGACTCGATATGCCCAAACAGCATGGTGTAGCTGTTTGTCCCAATCAGAGCGTTTATTATTCACTAATTTGGTCAACACATTGCACAGAATCTTGTTTGTGCTTTCGGCTTGCCCATTAGCTTGTGGGTGGTAGGGGGCAGACTTCTTATGAACTACCAAGAAGTCTTGGAGCAGATTTTCAATCACTTCATTCAAGAAGTGAGTGCCCCTATCACTTACTAGCTCTATAGGTAACCCGTATCTTGTGAATACATTCTCAAACAAGAATTTAGCAGTTGTCTGAGCATCGTTCTTTGTTGTAGCTTTTACCTCTACCCATTTGGTTAGATAGTCCGTGGCAACAATGATATACTCAGCATGGGAACCCTTAGCTGGGGGATTAATAGGACCAACAAAGTCTATTCCCCACTTAGAGAATGCTCGTCCACCCATCATGGGTTTCAGTGGCATTTCATCTTTGCGTATAGGATACTGAGTTCTCTGACAAACATCACACCGTTTCACATAGGTATGTGCATCCATGTGAAGGGTCGACCACCAGAAGCCCGCAAATAGTATTGCCTTGATCACCCGATCTGGTCCAAAGTGTCCTCCTGCTACACCTTGGTGAGCAGTATCCAAGATCTTGAGCTATTCACTTTCATGGACACATAGTCTCAGGTAACCATCTTTACCACGCTTGTATAGATTATCACCAATGAGTGAGTAATCTTGGGCTTCTTGTTCTAAACTCCTTTTCCTAGCCAGAGTCATGTCTGGAGGGAATGTTTTCGTCCTCAAGAAGGCTACTAATGGTTCACTCCAATCTGGCATTATGGATACTTGATAAAGAGTGGCATGCTCCACGAGTGGTGTAGTGCAGCAGATTGGGCATTCCTTGCACAACTTTTGGACATCAGCTTTCATAGTCGGCCAATGCACTTCGAGTCTCCTTAGTGTCTGTAGGGTTCGTTGTTTTGAGTAGTGTTGCTCTAATGCACCTACATGTGCTAATTGCAACCATTTAGCGTACTCATCCTCTTCCACACAACAAGCCAAGATCCCTTGATCTGTGTGCTTGTACATACTTCCTGCCATGATGTGATACTTTTGGGCTTTTACAACCTCTCTATCCTGTGTGTTTATTACTGGGAGGTTAGGTCCGTACGTCAATACTGGCACTAATGGCTTAGCCCACTGCGGCACCACTCCAAATTAAACAAGTATGCATCAGGAAGGTCATCTGACACTCCTTGTGGGGCTTCTCCCGATGTGAGCCTAGAGAGATGATCTGCTCTCAAATGAGTCTTCCCTTTCCTTACCACAACCTCGAAATCATATTCCATTAGCAAGAGGAACCATCTTACTAATCTTCCTGTATTGCATGGCTTGTTCACAAGATATAGCAGTGCCTGATGGTCAGTAAAAATTTTAAACTTATTTGCAAGCAAGTAATGTCTAAACTTTTTAACCGCATAGACCATGCCTAGTCCTTCTCTCTCAGTAGTGGTATAATTTCGTTCAGCTGCATTCAATTGTCTACTAGCATAGGCAATTGGAAGATCCATATTACCTTCACTGGTAGGCTGCGCGAGTACACACCCAATAGCACAATTGGATGCATCAACATGAACATGGAAAGGCTTATTCCAATCTGGTGTGGTCAAGATCGGTGCTAAACATAATCGCCGTTTAAGCTCATTGAAAGAATTCTCACATTCATTAGTCCACTCAAAGTTAGTCAAAAGTCCATACAGAGGCTTTGCTATGATGGCATACATGTGTATAAACCGTCGGTAATAACCACAATGCCCCATGAAAGCTTGTACTTCCTTGACATTCTTAGGCCTAGGTAACTCGGCTATAGCTCTCACTTTCTCTTCATCAGTGGATATGCCATTCTTTGACACTATGTGTCCTAGAATCTTGCCTTGCCTGACCATAAAAACACACTTTTCTGGGTTCAGGCAGACTTGATATTCTCTACATTTGTCAAAGATTTGTCTGAGTTCAGGAATATGGGTTTGCCTAATGTTGGAATGAGCACAAAGATCATCAACATAGACTTCTAAGTTCTTCCTCAGGAACTCTTTAAATACATGGCACATTAGTCTCTGGAAGGTAGCGGGTGCATTGGTAAGCCCAAATGGCATTACTCTAAAGGCAAAAATGCCCCATTCAGTGGCAAAAGCCGTCTTATGCTGATCTTCTGGAGCTATGGCTACTTGATTGTAGCCCGAAAATCCATCAAGGAAGTTGTATACTTCCTTGCCTGCTACTCTTTCTAAGAGATGTTCTGTGATAGGAAGCGGATAGTTATCTCGAATTGTGGCTGCATTGACCTTCTTCAAGTTAATGCATACACGCAGCTTTCCATTTTTCTTGGGCACCACTACGATGGGGGATACCCACTCAATATGCTCAATTTCATAGATGAATCCAGCTTCAACCAGTCTATCTATCTCCTCTTTGATCTTAGCAGCATAATTATCATTATATGTGTATGGCTTTTGCTTAGAAGGTTTGGCATCCGAGGTCATGGGGATAGTGTGTGAGCATATGTCTGGGTCTACACCTTTCAGGTCCTTGTAACTCCAAGCGAATACGTCTCTGTATTCTCTTAGCAAGGCTATCAATTCGTGCTCTTCGTCTTCCGTCAGGTCGTGGCCTATGTACGTGCATCTCTCTTCTCCTTCTTCCACAGCTACCACTATTTTCTTGGTGGTTTCTTTGTTATCATAGGCCTCCCCCGATTGCGCCTCTCGTTTAGGCATTCTGATCATGACTCTCCTGTCATCTATCTCATACTTTTTAAAGTTTTTCGGGACCTCAAACAAAGATTCTTCCTCTTCTGGTGTGACTGCTCTCTTCTTTCTTTTCTTTCCTTCTTCCTTCGGGGTCACATGTGTGGCTAGCCTTACATCATTTGTAAGCTCTCCGTGCCTCTGGGGTTGAAATTCTACTTCATAGAAGCCTTCTTCATCTGATGCAAAAGGTGGGTCCATAATGATTGACTCTAGATCGGAGTCACTTGCATCCTCAAATGCATGAGGGCTAGGTTCACACTCTTCTAACACTGCCTCTCCCATGATTGGCTCTATGGAGAAGACTGGAATGTCATAGCCATCTTCATCACAGTGAAGTGTCCATTGTTCTTCATTGATGGCTACATCCATTGTTGCTAGGATTTCTGCCCAACCGTGGGGTTCAAATTCTTCATCAGGAAAGACTACAGGTGCATAGGCTGGGTCTTGAATTGATCTATGTGTTTCTTTTGCACCTACCTCTCTGGCTTTTTCTCTTTTCTCTTCTTCTACTGCCACTTTGCACATCATTAAGTGGGTGTCTTCATGCATCCATGAGGATCCTGATCCTATGGAATGCACCGATTCCGTATCATCTTTGGCTCTATGGATGGGATTCCATTGGATAGGAGGGACATCTCTATGAGAGTAATCTTTGAGATTTACTTTGGTCGTAACACCTAAGTGTTGCAGGTACAAGGAGTTGGTTCCCCAATCCTGTACCACTTGCAACTGTCGCATAAAGGGTCGTCCCAAGATCATTTCATAGGCATGATTTTTGCTAAAATCACATATAGCAAAAGTATGCACGAACTCAACACCACATGTGGTGAGAGTTATTCCTTCTAACATTCCTAAGGGTCTCTCTATGTGACCATCGGCCATTTGCAATTTCATCCTCGTGGGCCTGAGTGCTCGCTTGCCCCAACGCTTCCATAGGGAAGTGGTAGCAATTGCAACTCCTGCGCCTGAGTCTAAAATGGCCTTGGTGGTGTATCCTTGATGGGTGATAGGAAGATATGTGTTTCCCTCTTCGCCCTCACTCATGTCTCCTATCTTGTCCAATGGTATTTCTGGCACTGTTCTCTGGGATCCTACCTGGGAACGAGGTTTTTCTATCTCTGGTACTTGTTTGGCTACATGTTTCCATAGCTCTGTCCTTACTTTGAGTAGCTCTTCTAAGGTGAGGTTGCACTGTACTTTAGTGTTTTTCACTACCTCTGTGTTCCTAGGTATGACTGAGTTCTCGTTTCTTACCATGACTGTGGGTGCTCTCATACATGTGGACTTAGCTTCCCATGGGCCTGTGACGTGGGGTAATTCTTTCAGAGAGTTAGACTCAAAGTCTAATCTTTCCTGAGATTGGGTGCTCTCTTGCTCCTCATAAATGGATGGGATGTCTTGTGGGAATTGGTCGTGTGCATCATCCACAAGTTCAATGGGAGGAGAGACTTCACTTTCTTTAGCCCATTTGTCTTCTTGAATCTCTCGTAAGAATTCAGGTGTGAACCGATTCATGGAAGATGATGTGTCGGGCTCCGTAGAGTTAGGCGCATAGGCTTCCTGAGCAGGGAGACCTGCCCTTTCACTTGCCTTGTCCTTGTGTTGAGAGGCGGGTTCCTTTTCTGATTGTGCAATTAGCCTCTCTATTCTTTCTATCAGTCCTTCAAAGTGCAATTGCGTCTTAGCTGAACTAGAGATGTTAAAGAGGCGACTGGCTTCAAACATGGTTTGAGCCAACTCTTCCATCTTAGCACAAATTTAAGTTCGTTCAAGCTCTAATTCTGCTCTAGGGTAGCATTTTCCCTGATCTGTTACGTTTGGCCCTTCTTGGATTCTGGCCTGATATGCTTTAAGCATCATGTTTAGGTCCTCGGGAGTGGGATCTGCTAGGACTGATCCTACTCTAGGGGGTGGTGGGATTAGGTGAGGTGGGTTGGAAGGTGGCGGGTTGGATAGAGTTGGGAATGGTGGAGGTGATGGAGGTGGGACAGTGTGAGAGGGAGTTTGAGCTGTGAGTTCGGTTATCCTAGCTTTAGTTTCTCTTAGGCTTTCCTCAAGTTCACTCATTTTCTTTGCCCATTGTCTTTTCATTCTTTCACGACTATCTCTCCAAGCTCTAGTCCTCTTCTTGGTTATGCTCTCAGTTTCACTAGCCTCTAGGCTCTTTTCCTGGCCTACCCCTTGGTTTTGCTGCTATGCTTGAGCTCTAGTAATCACTTGCACTGGTGCAATGGAAGTTACACTTCCTGTGGAGTCTACAACTAACCCTACGACATTGATAGGAGTGATCTTTGGCATATTATTAGGATTCTTAGGGCAGTCTCGTAAGAGATGCTCCTTTCCACATTCTTAGCAAAAGCCCTGGATCGTCACTGATTGGGGTTGTGTAGGTGCAGGCATGGGGCAATCACGAATGAGGTGATCTCCCTGACATCTGTAGCATGGTCCTCTAGGGAATGGGGGTCTTACTTGCCTAAGTTGAGGTCTAGGGTTGGGGTTTTCATACATGATGTTTGTGTAATTTGACTCCCAACTAGGTTCATTTGGCTCTTCACTATAGTAGGACTCGCCATGTTCAGGAGACTGCATGTAGTAGGCCTAGGGGCTATCAACATGTGTAGAATCAAAACTATGATCACTGGGGTCACTTTCTGATAACAGTGGGGTTACTGGCACTATGGCCCTATTCAGGTTTTCTTCTGTAGCTGCATACTTTACATGGAACACATTGGATGGAGTTGGAGGTTGTTGGGCTAACACAGGCTGAGGCCTTTGCTGTGCCTGATATTGTGGTTGGTAGGTTTGTTGGGGCCTAGCATACTGCTGTGGTGGATATTGGTTCTGATATCTCCCCTGTTGGTATGGCTGAGGGTAGGTTTGCCTAATCGCTTGCTTATTGTATGGATAGCCTTGTACTGTGTGATTTGTGTATCTCCGTTCTATGGTACAGTATTGGCTACTCGGATTTACTTGGGGTTGAGCCGTAACGGGACACACGTTCGCGATATGGTCACCACCGCAAGTATAGCACCTCTTTACTGGGGCAAACCTTGGGATTTGTTTGCTAGAGACACCTAGTTTTTGTGCCACTTTCTCAGCGAGTTCCTCAATTGATGTGGATTGCGTGGAAGAGAGGCTAGAGGCACTATCTGAATCTTTGTATATTTTGGAAAGCTCTAACTCCTCCCCTACGTTATCTTTGATGTCAATGCACATGCGTACACACTCTTCTATAGTCCAAGGGTCCTTCAGATACACATATGACCTCAATTTGGTACTTAGCAATCCATCCAAGAACAAAGGCACTTGCTTCGCTGGTGTGGGTAACTCAGGAACAGGGCATCTCTCTAGGTATTGCCTAAATCTTCTTCCAGCAAGTCTCATGGTTTCTTGCGGGGTTTGCTTGAAGCTGTGAATCAGCGAGGAAGTGTTATGTCTTATGCCACTTTTAGAGAATTCAATGATGAATGCCTCTAGAAGTTGGTCTATGCTTCTGAACTGTCTCTCGTTTAGTGGCTGAAACCACGTCAAGGCAGTGTTCCTAAGGGTTAGACCAAAGGCATTGTATTGTGTAAACAAATCTTTCACTTGTTCAGCTCTCAAGACTTGCCTAAACTCAGCCACATGATCGTATGGATCTCCAGTGCCATCAAAGTAGTTCTTCATGGACTTGACTAGCTGAGTCGGTCTCAAAGTCCTGGTGTGCTCTCTAGGTCGTGGTAGAGGGAACTCATATGTATTTCTTTGATTCTTGGGAGCTCTAAGTACCTCAGGTTCTACTCTATTTGTTTCCGTTCTCGTTCTTTCTCTGCCCAAGGAGTTTGCAAAGCTTACCTCAGGTCTGTCTCTCTTTATGTCTCTCTGAACTCCATGAGCTTGGGAGGTACCAGCTCCATGGTGACCATGGGACACATTCGATCTTGGTTGGGGGAAAACGAATTCACCCTACCAAGTGTAAGCATGCCTGTCATGTTCTGTAACCACAAAGATCCTCTCTGAAGCTTGATCTAAGTAGGTCACTCTGCGTGGACTATCAGGATCTTTGAACTCGTAGATCAGGATGGACCCTACATCATTTGGCTTATCCGAGTTATACCTTCAAAAAGCCTCATCGGTCTCTTGGTTTAAGAGCAGATCTATGCTCTTATTATCCTAGGGAAGCCACTCTGGCGTGATAATCCTAGTGAGAATTGATTTGTCTCGAGGGGTTCTAGGTTCCATACCTACATTTCCTTGCCCTAGGTGCAGTTGTGAGCATTCAACTAGCTCATGTTGTAGACATTGTTTCTCTTTGTGTAATCATCTATTGCAAGTGAAATTTGATTTGTTGGAAAGCCCTTGGCGTCTACTACACGTCTACAAATGCTCACTGGATTTCTCTGCATATGCTCGGAGAAAGAGCATTTTTGGTGTGCAGAGGTCAAAGAAGGATACCTGTGGCGGTCATTCGTGCTTCGTCATTGCATAGGGGTTGAGATACTTCCCCCATCAATATGTATATGTATATGTATATGTATATGTATATGTATATGTATATGTATATGTATATGTATATGTATATGTATATGTATATGTATATGTATATGTATATGTATATGTATATGTATATGTATATGTATATGTATATGTATATGTATATGTATATGTATATGTATATGTATATGTATATGTATATGTATATGTATATGTATATGTATATGTATATGTATATGTATATGCATATGTGTTGGAACTGAAGGACTCACAAGGCAAGGAAGCTTACGAAGGGAGTCAGAGAGAAGAGAAAGTACAAGCAGACAGAGCAGTCAACGACGATCTGGCAAGTAGGCCAATATTTTTTCAGGACACTAACGCATATAAAAGAGGTGGACACACAAGGAGAAGGAGCAAGTAGGGATCTCCAAGAAATGTATGTCAAAATGTTAATAGAAACCCCTACAAAAATAGTGATTCTCATCACTAAAAACCATTGTAAATACCATTTCATATTTTTGTAGCTCCATTTTGTGCAAGCCAAGGAGTCCTTGAGCTTGAGGAGCTTTAGAAGTACCTACCTGTCAGTTTTCACATTTTTTAGACTTCGTTTGAACCTCCAAATAGGGTAGAGAACCTAATTTTTAACTAGGCCGGACACTAGGTCTGGACACGGCCAAAACCTAGTCAAAAACTATAAATAGAGCTAGAGAGCTCATTTTTGGGGCTAGCTTGTAATTGATTTGAACTTGTAAGAGCTTTTTGAAAGTAATCTCAAAACTCCATTGCTTCTCACTCTTTGTCTTACCGTGTGTGCGCGTGTGTGTATGTGTGTGCATGTTAGTGTGCTTCTCATTCACGCACTTGTGCCTTCACCTGCTCGAGGTCATCATACCATCCTCACGTCTTCCCGGATTGACATTAAAGGAGGTGCTACTCATCAGTGAGCTACACCAAATTTTGGCGCCGTTGCCGAGGATCGAGCTTTGAGGACGAGCGTGTGATGGTAAGACGTAGATTTGAGACGTTGGCGTTGTAGGTAATTTCTTTACTCTTCTTATTTTTCTTTTTCTTACCTCACCACCATCATCACCATCATCATCCTCACCTAATCCGATCTCCATCTCCATCATCGCGAAAATTTTCAGTTTTTGATCATATCACCTTCTCCACCTCATTTCCCTCATTCCACTTGTGAGAGAGAGCGAGAGAGCAATATTGTGTGCAGTGTTTTTGCATGTTTGATGAGTTTTCTTGCAGGATCCAGCTGTGTCATCCCCTCCAGCACGCTGCACAGGTATGGAAAACTCGGAAATTGTCTGTGTGTCGCTGACCTTTGTCGATCGCGATCGACAAAAAAATGCCCATTTGGTAAAACAAAGTGCACCACCATAATCTACATGATGAGCACATTCTAAATCACTAAAAACAGTTGAAAAATTCCATGTTTCTCTGTCAATCGCGATCGACACCATCGATCGCGATCGACAGACACGATCGACAGACCCTATCAATCGCGACCGACAGACCCTATCAATCACGATCGACAGACCTCATGACCGACTGACTGCCACGTAGGATCCAGTCAATCGGGATTGACACCGTCGATCACGACTGACTGAAAATTCACGATTGACACCAAAATTCGTGTTGCCATGTGTCCATCGTGACGGACACATCCCCGATTGACTGAAATCACGTGCTTGAACCCTGTTTTAACTCCAAAACCCTGAACCGGCATGACTTTCTCATACGAAATCCGTTTGCTGTGATTCTTGTCTTGTTGGAAAGCTTGTGGGGAGTACAACCAAAACATCCACTGGTTACGGTTAAAATTAAGATCAGGATTATTAGATAGGGTATTTGGAAGTTGGCCATACCTAGGGGGAACAAAATTCAGGGATCCCCAGAATTGTCTTCCAAGAAAATCATAGTGCAAATTGGTGTTTGTGCTACATGAATGAAAGTGATTGGTTCTGTCTTTGGAGTTTAAGTCTTGAGCTAACTTTGGAACTCTTACAGATCTATTGAGAGCATCGAAGGGCATTCTAAGCAAAAGTAAGTGCAAGCTTGGGAACACGGTTCTTGGGCATTCAAGGGCAACCAAGAAGGAAACAAAAGGTTGGAAACTCTCAACTCCCTCTGTCAATTCCCAGCTTAGGCTAAGAACGACTAGTGATAGGAGTAGGCCAGGGCGGCGATAGGCGTTTATCAAGTTGAAGAATACCTAAATATTCAAGTTCAAGCTAACGACATAATCTTTGTACGGTCGAGAACTTTAAAGGAAAAGAACTTAACGTGGAATGATCAACTTCAAGTGCGGAAAATACACTCAAGCATACCTGACGACGTGATATCAGACAAGAACATAAACACGGTAATCAACTGAAAAAGAATCAAGTAACGGATACAAAAGAACTCAGCAACGAGGTTGTACTTGGGCAAATTTGGGCTATTCAGTTAGGCTTATGAACCTTAGATCAGGGCGACATCTAGGGAGATATAGACAAAGTCTTAGGTCTTCAGAGGCTAGTGTCAACCACACTGCTAGGTCTTGGGCCCAGCAGTTGAGCCACCACTCATACTACCCTAGCTCTAAGACTAGTGAATCAGAGATGTCTCAAGGCATGGACAGACCTACGGGAAGTTCAAGAGTGCCATACTTGCACAGGGTAGAAGGCCCTTACAAGACACAGCTGGAATACCTTAGGACCAACCGATTAGGTGCTAGCATCTATGAGGACGGACTAAGAAGATCTGTGGTTGAGATTAAAAACCCAAACCAGTCCATTGGACTAGAACGCCCAGCTGTCAAGTTTGAAAATGGAGCCTACCTGGACAAAGAAGGAACCATATACGTAGTCACCAATCACCCTGATAGGACAGATGAATTCGGGTTGGATACAATATGAGGGAGAACCAATGCTAACAACTCAGGGGTAGAGAGTTGCAACATTGCCTGCGCACACACATAGATATGCCTACTAAAAAGAAAACAAACAAGCAAGCAAGGGGCTAGCTTAAGCAAGGGGCTTACTTATCATAACTCCAGCACTTAGTGCTCACTTTACATGAGCTAAAACTTCAAGAATATGGCCCAAACAAAGTCGGGATACATGCTCCTTTTATAGTGAGAAGTGTGCCCCTAAAATCTAGGAACTACCTTTCCAAAACAGCCTCCTAACTTGGAGGACTTAGTTGAGATGACTTGGGGAGTGGTTGAGTGTCGTTTCTTGATGGAATGGCGTGGCTTTTGGTTTCCTTTGATTGCTCCACATGTGCATAAAATTTTCCCCACGAATTTGTAGCTTGAAGCTTGACTTTTAACACTCCCCCTCAAGCTTCAATTCTTCGTCCTCATCCAAGCTCCTTCATGTTGATGCATTGCTTGAATTTTGAAATCTTCATCCCATCCAAAGCTTTTTTAAACATGTCGGCAACTTGGTCCTTGGTACCAATATGATGTACTGAAACTTCCTTGGATATCACCTTTTCCCTTATGAAGTGATAGTGCACTTCAATATGCTTGGTTCTAGCATGATAGACAGTATTCGATGCTAGATGAATGCTACTCATATTGTGACAAAAAATTGAATATGTGTCAACTGCAAATTAAGCTCCATAAATAACTTCTTTATCCACATTAGCTCACATGTGACTTGAGCAAAAGCTCTATACTCAGCCTCGGTGGAAGTTAATGCCACCGTGGGTTGCTTCTTTGAAATCCATGAGATGATCTTGCTACCTAGCATGACTAGGTAACCACTTGTACTTCTTCTATCCTCCTTCGAACCGGCCCAATCGACATCAAAATAAGCTTTGACCTGCATATCATCATCAAATGAATAGAACAATCCTTCATTTATAGTGGTCTTGAGATATCGTAACATTCTTCTTGCAGCTTGCAAGTGTGTAGTACTTGGACTATGCATAAATTGTGATAACACTCCAACTCCATATGCTATGTCGGGCCTAGTTATTGTGGCATAATAGAAAGATCCTACAATAGATCGATACAAAGTTACATCCTCCAATGGCTCTCCATCAACGGAGCTTAGCTTTACATTAACTTTCATGGGATTTGAAATAGGCTTGCAATGTAGCATCCCAAACCTCTCAAGTAGGTCTAGAATATACTTCCTTTGTATGAGCATAATACGTTCTTCTTTGTATACAACTTCAATGCCAAGAAAATACCTAAGATCTCCAAGATCAGAGATCCTAAACTCCTTCCCAAGCTTTGCCTTGATCTCCTCAGTGCCCTTTGTATCATTACCTGTAATGATAAGATCATCTACATACACACACATGTAGACTACAAGCTCTCCTCTTTTTTTGATGAAGATAGATGGATCCGCCTTGCATTGATTGTAACCACATTTGATCAAATAGTCCACCAATCTTTGGTTCCAAGCCCTTGGAGCTTGCTTTAGGCCATAAAGTGCCTTCTTCAACCTACAAACATGATGTGGAAACTCTTTATGAACAAAACCTAGTGGTTTCTCCATGTATACCTCTTCTTCCAAGTCTCCATTGAGAAAGGCATTCTTGATATCCAATTGGAAAAGCTTCCATCCTTTGCTAGCATCCATTGAAATGAGTGTCCTAATGGTGCTCATCTTTGCCATGGGGCTGAATGTCTCTTCAAAGTCCACTCCATAGGTTTGTGCAAAACCCTTGGCCACCAATCTTGCTTTGAACCTAGAAATAGATCCATCTGAATTCCTCTTTACTTTATACACCCACTTATTACCTATTACCTTCATGTTCTCCTTCTTGGGCACTAGAGTCCATGTTTGATTTTCCTCAAGTGCGTCGATCTCTTCTTGCATTGCCTCTTTCCATTCGGTGTACCTGCTTGCATCTTCATAGCAATCGGGCTCATGATCTTCTACTACTTTGTTCATATATGCATAATGCATTGCCATGTATGAATCATAAGTAAACCTTTGAGTTGGATACTTAACTCTAGAAGACTTCCTTTCTTCACCTTTTGGAGGAATAAACCTCCTTTGCCTTGGGAACTTGATCTCTTTCTTTGACGTGGCTTCTTTCTCCATCAATTGTCCTCCATCATCTTCAACTTCATTACCTTCTTCATCCAACTCCACCAATGTTGCTTTGCCTTTTTTGATTGATTGTGCTTCATAGCTTGATGAAGATCTCCCCCTCTGTTGGAGCAAGTCTATGGCAAGCCTAAGTATTGGCTTGAGTCTCACAAAGTCATTAAAGAAGCTTCAAAATGAAGACTATGTAAAGTTCACTTGTGAACTACCTCTTGTAACTTTTGAAGAGTTTACTTAATGTAAAAGTAAGAGAATCTTAAGTGGTTGAGCCCACATGATCAAGAATGGAAAGAGGAGCCACGAATTCGTGATTTGTGGTAGGTAGAGAATCAAATCAATCATTGATTGATTGGAGAGTGATTGAGGGAAGTTAGCCTCCCAAACTCAACTATAAATAGATGGCAGTTTTAGTCGTGGTTAGAGAGACCTATGTGAAGACCTCCAAGAGCTGAGCTTTATGCCATATCAAGGTGTGATTACAAGGCACACATATGTATCAGTAAGTCATTGTATTGTACAAGCAATATACTTTCATTTTCATGATTATTTGAGTTCATCTTTCCATGTTCTTGTGATGTGTACTACTCACTGCCATTACTTCAGTTTTTCTCAGTCAGTTTGCAGAGATTGTTTCTCTGCACTTGGTTCATCATTTTCAGTGATTTAACTTGGTAACGTTAGCTCTATAAGGCTATTATATGCTCACAAATTTTCATGTCATTTGGATGTTGGAATCTTCAGTTATGGTCATTTGAAGTCAACAGGGTATGTTCATCTTCACTTCTCTGTCAGGTACCCGACTTTTTCAGTCATCTTGTCAGAGTCATTTCTCAGTGTTTACTCATCCAAATTCAGTGATTTGAAGCTTGTTGGATTTAGCGTACTGTCTAATATAAGCATACAAATTTTCATGATCATTGGATTCTTAAATCTTGAGTTATGTTAATTTTTCTACTCACTGGTCTATTTCTGTAGCAGCCCGTGAAAATCGGGATGATGTCATCACTTGTTAAAAGTCATTCTCAGTGTGTGGTTTGTTATTTTTGATGAGATTACTCTCTAAAGTTAGCTCTTTAAGCTACCTAGCCTTCCCCAAGAGGAATTAATCTAATTGCTGCTGTGCTCAGAGAATTATGTAAAACACTAGACAGGTGTATCAACCAAGAATAGCAAGTTTTCACCTCTGAGCTAACTCCAACTTATCTGTTTTGATCTATCTTTTTGAGAGTGATCTTCCAAGGTACATAGGGTGTCTAATACATCCATTGGCAAGCTAAAAGGGCCCACCATCTACTCCTGGAGTTCATTTGGCTGGTGTAGAGCAAAGATTTTGCAACACCTCTTCATCTTCAACACATACCTATCCATCTCTTCACAGTGGTATCAGAGCAAGGTTGGACAACATGGCAGATGGATTTCCTTCATCAATTGAAAAATTGGACAGAGGTAACTACTCAGCTTGGTCATTAAGGATGGAAGCTTATCTCCAAGGTAGAATTTTATATGGTTATGTGGCTGGAGATGAAGTTATGCCAAGTTTCAGGAACAAAAGTCAACCAACACAGGAAGAGCAAGAAAGATTGAGCACATGGTGCTCCAAGGATGCACTTGCAAGGTCTTATCTCCTCAACTCTATCTCAGATTTTTTATTGCCTCACATTAGAAGTTGTAAGACATCTCAGGAAGTGTGGGATGCACTTGAAGCCTTCTTCTCTTCAAGTACCAAAGCTAGGAAGCATCAACTATGGCTGGAGTTCACAACTCTCAAGAAGGCTCCCAAACAAAATGTGACTGATTTTGTCACAAAGCTCAAGGACATAGCAGATCAGTTGGGAGCATTGGAGAGGTAATAGATGAAGAGCAAATTGTAAGGCAGGTGATCAATGGCTTGAAGGCAGATGATAAGTGGGAAGCATTCACCACAGCTATGGATTTGTACATGGACATGCATGTACCTGATTTCAACACACTCATTGGACAACTACTTACTCAAGAGGCAAAGCTTATCAAAAATGGAGAAAGCTCTAAAGGTAATCAATCTTCAGCTTTATACACGGATAAAAGCAAGTCTAAAGATAACAAAGGAAAGGCAAAGAAAGTGGATGATGAAGCAGGTACATATCAAGCTAACTATGCAGGTAGAGGAAGACATGGCAGAGGTAGAGGAAGAGGAGGTAGACAAGGCAGGGGGAGATCCCAAGACTCCAACTCATGTTCTATTTGTGGATTAACTAATCATACAACTGAAAATTGCTTTAGGAATTCCAGGAATCAAAGAGGCAGAGGATACAATAGAGGAAGTTATGGCTACTCAAGAGGAAGGTTCAACAACTACCATGGCAACTACAACAACTACAATCATTCAAACTATCAAGGAGGCTACAAAGGGAGGAGAGACTACAATAACTACACAGAAGACTCAAACAAAGAGGATTCATTATTGATCATGAACATGGCTATGCCACAAGGTAAATATGCTGAGCATGTTTTCTACATAGATTCAGGTTGTTCAAATCATGTGGCAGGAAATGTGGCACTCCTATCAGATTTAGAAGATCCAAGGAATAAGCATGAGGTACAAACAGGAGATGATACAAAACATCCTGTGGAGAAAATAGGCAATGTCAAAGCACCTGATGGAAACATCAACCTACTCAGTAAGGTACTCTATGTCCCTACCATTACAAAGAATTTGATAAGTGTTGGGCAGATAGTAGAGAAAGGGTTGCAAGTCAGGTTCACAAAAGCAGGAGCATTTGTTGAAGATCCAAGTCAAGGATTCAGAAGAATTGCAAAAGGTGAAAAGACAGGTAGATTGTTCACATTTGAATTACAGGACACTAGAAACATTGCTCTCTTTAATTATGGTAGTCAGACACTCACAGAATTGGAAGTATGGCACAAAAGGTTAGCACATATTGGTGAAAGGTCATTAAAGCAAATCTGCAGGGACCAAAGTGTACTTGGACTTCCTAATTTGTCAAAACAACATATGATTTATAAGTGTAGTGCATGTCAATTTGGAAAGTCTCACAGGTTACCATTCATGAAGAAAGGTTATATGCATGGAGATCTCTTGGAGTTGGTTCATACAGATGTATGGGGACCAAGCAAGGAAGCTTCAATATCAGGATCAAGGTATTATGTTTCCTTTATTGATGATTGCAGCAGATGGACTATCCTATTCTTTATGAAACACAAAGATGAAGTTTTTTCATGTTTCAAAAGATATTTGGCTCTTGTGGAGAATCAAACAGGTAAATCACTAAAAAGGCTAAGGTCAGATGGAGGGGGAGAATACTTCTCCCATGATTTTGATTCTTTTCTTCAAGAAAGAGGAATCAAAAGAGAGGTAACTACAAGGTACACTCCTGAGCAAAATGGAGTGGCAGAAAGGAGGAATAGGACAATTGTTGAAGCTGCAAGGTCTATGTTAAATGAAAAGCATTTACCTAATTACTTATGGGCTGAGGCTGTATCTACAGCCACTTACTTGATTAACAGGTTGCCTTCAAAATCCCTTGATGGAATGACTCCATATGAGGCTTGGAATGGAAGAAGACCAAGTTTAGATCATTGTAAAATTTTTGGATGTATTGCTTTTGCTCATGTTCCTTCACAGGTTAGAGGCAAGATGGATCCAAAAGCAGAAAGGTGTGTATTTATTGGATATGACAACAATCAAAAGGGCTACAGGTTATACAACCCTACCAACAAAGGATTCTTGGTAAGCAGAGATGTAGTTTTTGATGAGAACAATTCATGGTATGAAGATTCATGCAGGAAGGTCAATTTACCATATGATCTTGAAGAAGATTTTCCAAATCTTGGTAGAGAACAATCAAAGATTGAAGAACAAGACACCTCAGAGGATGATGAAGAATGTCAGATGGAAAAGATCAAAGCATGGAAGTCTAAAGGTAAAGCAAAATTGCAGGAACTTGGACATGAGGCAGAATCATCACATCATGGCCTAAGAAGATCTATGAGGGAAAAGAAAAAACCAGAAAGGTATGGATTTGACACCTCATTAGTAACTAAACATTCTATCTACATAGCACAGGACATAAACCAAGAGGAGCCATCATCATTTGAAGAGGCCAAAGCAAAAACAGAATGGAAGCATGCAATGAAGGAAGAGATTGAAGCACTCGAGGAAAACAACACTTGGGATTTGGTGCCCAAGACTTCATCCATGAAGGTAATAGGCTCAAGATGGGTCTATAAACTCAAGAAGAATTCTGATGGTTCCATTAACAGGTATAAGGCAAGGCTTGTAGCAAAAGGCTTTGCACAAACTCAAGGAATTGATTATGAGGAGACATTCTCTCCTGTGGCAAAGATGCCTACTATTAGGGTTTTGCTTAGTATTGCCTCTTCCAAGAATTGGAAGATACTTCAACTAGATGTGAAGAATGCATTCTTGAATGGTTGGATAACAGAAGAGGTATATATGGCACAACCACCTGGTTTTGAGAGTCAAGTTTATCCTGATTATGTGTGTAAACTTAACAAAGCATTGTATGGTCTCAAGCAAGCTCCAAGAGCTTGGAATTTCAGGCTTGTTTCATTCTTGCAGGACAAAGGCTTTCAACCAAGCAAAGCAGATCCTTCACTCTTTATTAAAAAGAGTAATTCCGAGGTCATCTACCTATGTGTATATGTAGATGATATTATATTGACAGGAAATGATGCAGATGGTATGAAGAAGATCAAAGATCAGATGAGAGAAGAGTTCAAGATAAGTGATTTGGGTTCACTTACCTACTTCCTAGGTTTGGAAGTTGTCTACAAAGATCATGGTTTGTTTCTCACTCAAAGAAAGTACATTAAGGACATGTTGGCAAAATTCAAGATGCAAGATTGTAAGATTGCAGGTACTCCAATGGAGGTTAATCACAAATTGAGCTCACATGAAGGTGAACTCATAGAGGACATCACATCATATCAAAGTCTAGTGGGTAGTCTCAACTATGCCACATTGACAAGAGTAGATATATGTTACAGTGTGAGTGTGCTAAGTCAATTTATGCACACACCAAGGAAACCACATATGGATGCTGCCAAAAGGATACTCAAATATCTCAAAGGAACCATAAATGAAGGACTTTATTATCCTTATGTATCTGATTTAGGTTTGAAGCTATTTTCTGATGCAGATTGGGCTGGCTCCAAGGAAGATAGAAGGAGCACTTCAGGTTATCTTACCTTTGCAGGTTCAAAGCTTATTTCATGGTCATCCAAGAAGCAACCCACAGTTGCTCTCTCTTCTACTGAAGCTGAATACAGAGGTCTTGCCATAGCTACTCAGGAAGCTATGTGGATGAAGACATTATTCAAAGATCTTGGATTGGAGTTTGGAACTCCAACTATTTTTGGTGACAATATGAGTTCTATTCACTTGGCTGCTAATCCTATTTTTCATGCAAGGACTAAACATATTGAAGTTCATTATCATTATGTACGAGAGAAGATCCTAAGCAAGGAGATTCAAATATCATATGTGTCCACTCATCAACAATGTGCAGATATTCTAACTAAAGCATTGGATGGTACAAAGCTTTGCAAATTCAAGGCTATGATTGGTTTGCAGGTAATCTTGGAAGATTGAAGACCTCAAGCATACTTGGCTTGAGGGGGAGCTGTTGGAGCAAGTCTATGACAAGCCTAAGTATTGGCTTGAGTCTCACAAAGTCATTAAAGAAGCTTCAAAATGAAGACTATGTAAAGTTCACTTGTGAACTACCTCTTGTAACTTTTGAAGAGTTTACTTAATGTAAAAGTAAGAGAATCTTAAGTGGTTGAGCCCACATGATCAAGAATGGAAAGAGGAGCCACGAATTCGTGATTTGTGGTAGGTAGAGAATCAAATCAATCATTGATTGATTGGAGAGTGATTGAGGGAAGTTAGCCTCCCAAACTCAACTATAAATAGATGGCAGTTTTAGTCGTGGTTAGAGAGACCTATGTGAAGACCTCCAAGAGCTGAGCTTTATGCCATATCAAGGTGTGATTACAAGGCACACATATGTATCAGTAAGTCATTGTATTGTACAAGCAATATACTTTCATTTTCATGATTATTTGAGTTCATCTTTCCATGTTCTTGTGATGTGTACTACTCACTGCCATTACTTCAGTTTTTCTCAGTCAGTTTGCAGAGATTGTTTCTCTACACTTGGTTCATCATTTTCAGTGATTTAACTTGGTAACGTTAGCTCTATAAGGCTACTATATGCGCACAAATTTTCATGTCATTTGGATGTTGGAATCTTCAGTTATGGTCATTTGAAGTCAACAGGGTATGTTCATCTTCACTTCTCTGTCAGGTACCCGACTTTTTCAGTCATCTTGTCAGAGTCATTTCTCAGTGTTTACTCATCCAAATTCAGTGATTTCAAGCTTGTTGGATTTAGCTTACTGTCTAGTATAAGCATACAAATTTTGATGATCATTGGATTCTTAAATCTTGAGTTATGTTAATTTTTCTACTCACTTGTCTATTTCTGTAGCAGCCCGTGAAAATCGGGATGATGTCATCACTTGTTAAAAGTCATTCTCAGTGTGTGGTTTGTTATTTTTTATGAGATTACTCTCTAAAGTTAGCTCTTTAAGCTACCTAGCCTTCCCCAAGAGGAATTAATCTAATTGCTGCTGTGCTCAGAGAATTATGTAAAACACTGGACAGGTGTATCAACCAAGAATAGCAAGTTTTCACCTCTGAGCTAACTCCAACTTATCTGTTTTGATCTATCTTTTTGAGAGTGATCTTCCAAGGTACATAGGGTGTCTAATACATCCATTGGCAAGCTAAAAGGGCCCACCATCTACTCCTGGAGTTCATTTGGCTGGTGTAGAGTAAAGATTTTGCAACACCTCTTCATCTTCAACACATACCTATCCATCTCTTCACACCCTCCATGGTGAGTTCATGCTTGAACTATCTTCATTGATGGAACACCTTGGGCCGCTTAGCTCTAGGTCGATTACTTCTTCATCATGTCCATGCTTTTCTTCTTCATAGTCCTGCATACAATCATACTACTTATACGAAGGGATTAGCTCGATCATTTGAATATCCTAGAAACACACACTTTTCTGCCTTTGGTTGTAGCTTGTGCCTCAATTCACTTGGCACATGTACATAACAGGTACATCCAAATATCTTAAAGTGGGAAAGATCAGGTTTCTTACCATAATAGGCTTGATATGGTGTGAAGCCATGGATCCCTGAGGTAGGAGCCCTATTCATAAGATACACGGTGGTATTTGTTGCATCACTCCAAAACATGTTAGGTACATTCATCTCATTAAGCATTGCTCTAGCGATCTCGGCAATGTATCTATTCTTTCTCTCTGCTACTCCATTTTGTTGGGGTGTGTACCTGCATGTTACTTGCCTCTTGATGCCTTGATCCATTAAAAATTCAGAAAAATCATTAGAGAAATATTCTCCCCCTCCATCGGACCTGAGCTTCTTGATATATGTACCTGTTTCCTTCTCTACCATTGCCTTGAATGCTTTGAAACATGTAAACACATCGCATTTGTTTTTTATGAAATAAACCTTGATAGCAATCTCTAGCATAGTGGCCAAGCTTGCCACATATGTAACATCCTTCGCCATCTTGATTCCTGTTTTGTTGATGTCATCCTTCTCTTCCTCTTGATCTTCCTCTACCTCTTTGTGATGAGGTTCCTTGGTCATTTCCTTGATTGCTAGAGTGGCCTTGCCTTCCTCCAAACCTTCCTTTGCCCCTTCAGGGTCTTCCTTTGCCCCTTTGATTACCTGCATAGAAAACTTGTGCATCCTTGCTTTTAGTTGAACTTCCACCTATGTTCATCTCTTCGGTGACCATGAGAACAACCAATTGCTCAAAATCAGGAAGATTATCCCTTACATATACTGAAGTGGTAAAGGGTTTCCACTTCTCATCATCTCTCAAACCATTGAGAGTATAAGCCACAAGATTGTCATCGTCTACGTGGCTTCCAATGGATCCCAATGCAT